>JBBPBS010000233.1:1925196-1973199 GCA_037974835.1 Cicer judaicum | reverse complement strand
TATCCTGTTTTTTTATATATATATATATATACGTTTAATTAGTTCTTTTTGTCTTGTTTAGTTATACACATAAATACTATATTTAGCCCATTTTTAATCCTATTTAGTTATACATGTATACATGATATATTAAGTTCCCTTTATCCTATTTAATTTTAAACAAAATTTAATTATAGTAATATGTATGTTTTAACTACATTAAATATATTTTTGGATTATAGTATAAATAGTAGATAATTTATTTATTTACTTATTTATTTATTTAATTAGATAATTTATGTAATTATTTATTTATTAATTTACTTATTTATTTATATTGATAATTTATTTATTTAGATCATTTATTTATTTATTTAGATTATTTATTTATTTAGAACATTTACTTATTTATGTATTTATTTATTCATTTATTTATAGTAAGTAATAATTTGTATTTGGTGGTTGTGTGGCTTCAATTTTCTCGCGGATTATTAGAGACGACGACCAACAAAGAGGAATCTTTAGTCGAGGTAAGGTGTGAGATGAGGTTCGATTTTATGAGTATAAATAACGTGAGATGAACGGGAATATCGAAATTCCCAAATGTTCATTCGGGGCTTACTACATATGGTTGAGCCCTATTGAGTAATAAAAATTAATTAATAATATGTGAATGGTAATAGTGAGGACTAAAATGTAATTTAGAAACCTATAGAATTATTGTGAAATAATTTATATTAAGATTGCGTGTTATTTGACTTTATGAAACTATATGATAATGGTCATTGTATGAATGATATGTATTTGAGTGTTCTTGTTGATTGAAATTGTGATATTACTTGAAAGTGCACCTATTTGATTTTTTATTTTGTAATTGATGAGATTGGACTGTGTATTGTGAGTAGTGTGAATCAAATATGAGAATTTTATTGTGATTGACTAATATAACTATATATAATGATGAATATTGTGAAGTCAAACTGAAACTTATTGAGTTGTGATGATTGAGTAAGTATGAGATATGTGTTGTAGATTTTGGAGTTAGGATTATTTTGTCATCATATACGGAGGGTTTGACAAACCTAGTGATTTAGGGAAGTACAACTGAATGAGCCTGATCGTGGAGGGCTACAATCTAACTGTAAGGTAAGACTGATAGACCTTGGGGGTATCTCTAGTAGAGAATTCCTAAGTGGATTAGTGGGTTATTCCCTAAGGTTGGGAGCTACCGTGTAACACAAGAGTATCCCGACCGTCGTGTATATGTGTCTCGGGTTGAGTTGAGAAGATCTATGAGGACTTGACCATTCATGAATTATCCGTCCACTCTAGTAGTGGCATAATATCCAACTTCCTAACCAAGTACTTCAGAGTAGAATGGTACCAAATGATCGATGAAGTATAGAGTATAGGACATGCATGGTATTTCGTTCTTGTAACTGTTTTATTGTGATTGAATTAGATTAACCTTCGATATTATGTTCTTGAATGTTCTCTTTATTTGTGAAATTTTGACTAATTGTGTGTTCTCCTCGTGTATTTTATATTGTTATATAATTTCGAAACTCACCCCTCGTTGTTTGTGTTTGGCGTTTGCGATGGACGCAGACGAGTTGGAAGCTGCAGGTGATGACTAGTTCCATTAGAGTGGCGAAAGCCATCTTATCTTGAAGACTTTTTATTATATTTTTTTTTTGTTAACATCTTTTAGTTTGGGAATTTCCACTTTGATAGTGACATCGGGTTGAGACTAAATTTATATTTATCATTAAATTTATGTACGTGTACTTCAAAAAGGATGTTATTGACTATTGTAATAGTTGCTAAGTCTGATTGATATTTTGGATTAATGTGACATGTTCATTATTACGTGATACGTTTTACCTTAAAAAAATGTTTGAAAATTTATTTATTTATATTTTGTAAGACTTTCATTATTTTAAAAATAAAATTTAAATTAAAAAGTTAATATTAATTTGAGGTTTTAAGGTGTCACAACAACTCTCTTAAAAGGGGACTCATGGAAGTCGCCGATGACAATTATGAAACTAATTCAAAGAACGTGATAAATGTTAAAATTGAAAAGGAGTGAAATCAAGTTTCATACAAACATAATACTTTTGTTATTTTGTTTCGAATTAAACTATGGTTGCCTTGGTTTTGGTTGAACTTTGTTAGTTTTGCAATGTTAAATTCATACATTAAATTCATCAGTTATATTCTCTAAACCCTCGTACATAAACTCTTGCTTTATTTCCTTATGGTCACAATACAAATGTCAAATACCCATTAGTGGATCAAGTCAATTATAAAAATAAAATCAATTAAAATACCAATTAATGAAATAAATAAAAAAATCAAGAGTAGGAACATGTGATGAGAGATTAGTGAGAGGAATTTGAGGGCAAGATAGCGAAGAAGATAAGTTCAATCATTACAAGGAATTCATACTAACATCAGTACGTTAATAAAACAATGTACCTCTACTGGTTGATAGCCTTTACTATGCATGTCCTCCATGGTTTGATAAGCTAATTACACGTACATGTTTTGCCTACAGAAGTATTTGATAAGAATATTGAAAGTAATGTAATCAGGACTGATCGCCAATTCATCCATATTTCTTAGAGATTCCATTACACTTTCCATTTCACTTGCTCTGCAGAAAGCACAGAGCATTGAATTCATTATTACTACATCATATTTGTAAAATGTAGTTTGAAAATTCTTGACCAACTGCTTTGCCTCTTGAAAAAGCTTGGCTCGGCAAAATGCTGATATCATGATACTGTGAGCATAGCCACCTGCAAGTGGGAATTAAATTGAAAATTACTCTGAGATATTTCAAAAATATTGGGTAATATATGTATCTATAATTAGTTATAATTGACATGAAGTTCATGTTGGTTTAATGGTTGTGTTCAATGTTTGTTAACACAAGGTTCTATGTTTGTTTTTTTTGGATAAATTTAGTCTTGAAAAGACGCGATTGTTCATTAAAAATTAAAATGCACAGTGGTGGTTCAAACCCGTGTCCTACACGCAAAACGTAGCATTTATCAACCACCAGACCAATGCAATGGTTTAATAAATATTTGAACGGTATATGTATATAGCCCTTTGTAAACAGTGGCAGAACCAAGAATTGCAACTCTTTCTCAAGTGACATTATTTTTCCTATAAATAGGGTCACTTTGGACAGAATGTAGACACGAATTCTAGTGATTGCCATCCATTTTTCTCACCTATTCTCATATACTACGTCAACTTACTATTTTCTAATGCATGAGAAAATAATAGGTAACATTATTTTGTAACGTACTATTGAAAGATACACTTTAGGTTCAATTTTATTTACAATCAATGGCTGCATCACTCAAAGAAATGACTTCTAATTTTGTGAAGATGGAGAAATTCATGGAGGAAATTTTATCCGTTGGCAGAAAAAGATGAAATTCCTCCTTACAACTTTTAAGGTGGTGTATGTTCTAAACACCACAAGACCGCTGGAGAAGGAAGTGCAAACATTAGCAGAAACAAGAGAAAGGCAGAAGTGGGCCATATTCTCAACGGAATATCTGACTCCTTGTTCGATATATATCAAAGTCTGCAAAGGAACTATGGGAGAAATTAGAGTCAAGATACATGCAAGAAGACACTACAAGTAAGAAGTTTCTTGTTTCTCAATTTAATAATTATAAAATGGTTGATAATAAATCAATAATGGAACAATGCGAGATTGAACGTATTCTTAATAACTACAAACAACATCAGATGCACATGGATGAAACTATTATTGTATCCTTCATAATAGACAAACTTCCACCTTCGTGGAAAGATTTCAAAAAATCTATGAAACATAAGAAAGAGGACATATCACTTGAGCAATTGCGTAATCACCTTCGTTTAGAAGAAGAGTACCGTAAACAAAAGGATACTAAAAACCAATTTTCTCATGAAAAGGTCCATGTAATGGAGGAAGAAAATTCAAGCAAATCTTTTAAGACAAGAAATCGAGATTTTGATAAATCTCATGAAAAACACAATGGTAATAATGAACAACAAAAGAAAAGAAAAGGAAGTTGTTATCATTGTGGAAACTAGGACACTTTAAAAATGAGTGCTGGTTCTTGAAAAGGAAGAACAAAGACAAGAATTCAAGTGCAACAAAAGATAATCTTGTTGTTGTGGTTTCCGAACTCAACATGATTGAAGATGTTGAATCTTGGTGGATAGACTCTGGTTCTACCCACCATGTGTGCAAAAATAAAGAACTATTTAAGACCATTAATGAAGAAGATGGAAGTATTTTGTGCATAGGAAATGCCTCAACTGTCCAAGTCAAAGGAAAAGGAATAGTGGAGATTGAATTCACTTCTGGAAAAGTACTTACTCTTAAATATGTATTTTATGTTCCTGATGTTAGGAAGAACTTGATTTCTGTACCTTTACTTAATAAGTTTGGTTTCAAATGTGTATTTGAGGGAGATAAGTTTATTCTCTCTAAAGGTGGTGTGTTTGTAGGGAAGGGTTACCTTTGTGAGAATATGTTCAAATGTAATGTTATCAGTAACTATAGTAATAATATGATTTCTGCTTATATTGTTGAGCCTTGTGATTTATGTGATATGCGACTAGGACATATTAACTTTAGAAAATTGAATGACATGATGAAATCAAATTTAATTCCGACTTTTGATAAAAAATTCAAATTCATGTACTACTTGCATGCTAACTAAAATTACAAGACAACCTTTTAGAAGTGTTGAAAGAAGTTCTAAGGTATTAGATTTAATTCACTCTGATGTATGTGATCTACATGGTTGGCCTACAATTGGTGGTAAAAAGTATTTTGTCACTTTCATTGATGATTACTCTAGATTTTGTTATGTTTATGTAATGCACTCTAAGAATGAAGTTTTAGACAAATTTAAAATATTTAAACCACAAGTAGCACTTCAACATGAAAGTTTTATTAAGCATTTTAGAAGTGATAGCGGAGGAGAGTTCTATCATCCTGAGTATTAGAAGAAATGGTGACTGCCATGTTATCCTGTTCTGGTTTATCTAAAGGTTATTGGGGTGAAGCCATGTTAACTGCATGTTATTTGCTAAATAGAGTTCCCAATCAAAGGAACAAGATACATATGAAAAGGCAATAAAGTCTCAAGACTCTTCCTTTTGGAAAGAAGCCATCCAAGAGGAAATAGACTCAATTATAGGGAATAAAACATGGAAATTAGTAGACCTCCCACCTGGATCCAAACCAATAGGTTGTAAATGGATTTTTAAAAGGAAAATGAAAGTTGATGGTACCATTGATAAATTCAAAGCTAGACTTGTTGCCAAATGAAAGTCTTAACATCCATAAGAGTGTTTTTGGCACTAGCTTCTATATATGAGTTTGTAATACATGAAATGGATGTTAACAATGCTTTCCTAAATGGAGAGTTAGATGAAGAGGTGTATATGAAACAATCTGAAGGATTTGTTATCAAAGGGCAAGAACATAAAGTGTGTAAATTGACTAAATCCTTATATGGGTTAAAACAAGCACCCAAACAATGGCACCAATAGTTTGATAAAGTTTTCCTTTCTAATGGATACAAAACAAATGAATCTGACAAGTGTATTTATAGTAAATTTCATAATGGAAATGGTGTTATGATTTGTTTATATGTGGATGATATGTTAATTTTTGGCACCAATTTAAATGAGGTAGAAAATACTTAAACTTTCTTATCAAAAAATTTTGATATGAAAGATTTAGGTGAGACAGATGTGATTTTAGGAATTAAAATCATTAGAGATGGAGTAAATATTGGTTTATCTCAATCTCATTATATTGACAAAGTGCTAAAGAAATTTGATCAATTTAATTGCAAACCTATTTCTACTCCATTTGATCAAAATGTTAGATTACAACCACATAAAGGATGCTCTGTGGCACAACTAGATTATTCAAAGGTAATCGGATGCTTGATGTATGCCATGACCTGTACCAGACCTGATATAGCATATGTTGTAGGCAAATTAAGTCGGTATACTTGCAATCCAAGTAAAGAACATTAACAGGTTATTAATAGAGTATTAAAATATTTAAAAGTAACAATTAACTATAGTTTAATATATAGTGGATATCCTTCAGAATTGGTGGAGGTGCAGTTTCTTGGAGATCAAAGAAACAAACTTGCATTGCCGACTCCACCATCGTTGTAGAGTTCATTGCCCTAGCTGCAGATAGTAAAGAGGTAGAATGGCTAAGAAATTTGTTATATGAGATACCAATTTGGCCAAAGGCAATGGCACTGGTATCCATACATTGCGATAGTCAATCCACACTGTCCAAAGCATATAGCCAAGTATATAATGGAAAATCTAGACATATTGATCTAAGACATAGCTATGTAAAGGATTTAATTTTAAATGGAGTAATATCCATAGTGTTTGTAAGAACTGAAAAGAATCTTGCAAATCCTTTGACGAAAGGTCTGACAAGGGACATGGTGTTGAAGACATCATTGGGGATGGGACTCAAGGCCATATCCAATTAATCATCAATGGTGGAAAGTCGACTCACACTTGAGTAACATCAAGTCTTGAGTTCAATGATAAAGTACACTATTAGAATGATTGCAAGTACTTGAATATAGATACATCCCAAAGATTGAAAGTACTTGGACCACAAGTATAAAGTTGGAAGGTTGAGATTTACTCTTAATAGACATATAGCATAAACTTGCTAAAATACATATTATGGGTGTATTTCTAATATAGTCTACCTATGTGAGGATGAAGTGAGGCCGCTTCAGAGAGTTAAAGGGTTTGACTCTTAAATTCTCATGAAAAGAGTACATGACATAAGGCCTTAACAAATGTGTCATGTTTATAATTCTTTCGATAGTACCGAGATTTCATGTGTAAGCTGGGTACACTTGTTCTAATGAATAACTTGTTCAAAGTTTGTCTACCAATTTATTCGGGATAAGTGGAACCCATAGCTTACTAAGTAGTGGTTCAAATCGTAAGATACCATTATCTGAAAGCATGATATTTCCAAAATTATAAGACTAAGTATATTTTGAAAATGGCGGGGGATTGTGAGATATTTCCAAAATATTGGGTAATATATGTATCTATAATTGCTTGTAATTGACATGAGTTCATGTTGGTTTAGTGGTTGTGTTCAATGTTTGCTAACACAAGGTTCTGTGTTTGAATCGCGCCAATATGTTCTTTTTTTGGATAAATTCAGCCTGGAAAAGACACAAATCGTCATTAAAAATGAAAAGGCACGGGTGGTTCGAACCCGTGTCCTACATGCGAAACGTAGCATTGGTCAATGTAAGACCCTTAATTTTAAATTTTAATTTATGTATTTTAGGGAATTTTGTGTTGAATTTAAGAGGCTTTTTAGCCAATTTTATGACATTTTGTGAGTTAAATGTCAAAAAGATCTTTTTGGAGACTCAATTAAAATTATTCTTCAATGAATGATTTTCTTTAATTACGGTGAATCTTTTGTCTAAGAAAAAAAAATCTGAGATGCAGTGTTTTTCGGAAAAATACATCTGTCAATTGAATTGCGACGAAAGAAGATATTTTTCTAAAAAAGTTGTTTGAAAAGTGATGTGAGGTGATAGATGCAATGATGTTTTTTTAAAAAATATTTAGATATTTATTTAGATATTTATTATTATTATTATTATTATTATTATTATATAATTATATATATATATATAGGGTCACGTGTGAAACCAAGAAGGAAGCAGAAGCCATCCTTTCTTCTGTTTCAAGGAAAAATGAAAATAAAGTTAGTGTTTCAAAAAAAAAAACCACAAAACACAAATCATCATTTTTCTTCTAGATCTAAGCTTCTATTCAAGAAGTGACAGAAGAGAAAGTTACTCATTGTCATTCTACGGTGCTAGTGAGCTAATTTTCGCCACGACGTCACGAACTTAAATTTTACCTGAATTAATTACGGTACCGTAATCGCGTGGTAGAACTATCATTAAGGTAATAGCTCATTCTAAACTTTTAGTTTGCATTTAGGAC
Organism: Cicer judaicum; assembly: GCA_037974835.1. NCBI lineage: Eukaryota > Viridiplantae > Streptophyta > Magnoliopsida > Fabales > Fabaceae > Cicer > Cicer judaicum. The sequence continues at coordinate 1,965,162 of JBBPBS010000233.1, read as the reverse complement.
CTTATTTGTGATTTTGTGCAAAAAGAAATTTGATGTATTTGATGTGTGAATTTGTAGAAAATGAATTTAATGCGATTATGTGTGATTTAGTGGAATTTAAATTTGAGGTGTGGTTTGTGATGATCCATATTTTATATGATTTATATGTTCATAACTATTATTATGAATTTTTTAGGTGTGATTTATTTGCGAATTTTGTGGAAAATGAATTGATGAAATTTGGTGAGTTATGTTTATAAATGTGGAGTTTTGAAATTGGGTGAGTTAGGTTTGAATTGTTGAAATTTAATTGAGGTGTTATATGTGTGTTGTGGAATTGAATTGATTGTTGTTAGTGTGAATTGGTGGTAATTAAATTTGATGAGTTTGAGTTACGTAATGAGTTATTTTCAAATAAATGAGTTTGATCTGAAATTGAAATTTTACAAAAAAATTAGTGTTGTTAAAGTTGTGAAAAAGTTCAAATTTTAACAAAGTTAAAGAGTTAGATCAAAAAGATAGATTGAAATTAAAAATGGTTAGAGTTTAAAATATTACTCTTTTAATTACTCTTTGATTGAGTTTAAAAAGAAAAAAAGGTTTCGAGTACTTTATTTACTAAAAAATTTTGGTGCTTTAATAGTCGAGTGTGTGTATGTGAAATTTGGACAATATTTGTTTTATTTAGTTTTAAGTAAATAATATAGATTATTTGTTTTAAAAGTTTGGTGTGTGACAAAGATTTAATTTTAGGAATTTTGTTGTGTGTGGATTAGTTTTATTGTGAACAAATTGTTATAAATATTCATGTTTATATAGTTAGCTCCTTGAGTCTCGAAAAGGAATCGAGACCGTTGGCACCGAGTTAGCGGTGGAGAGAACTCTGATATATTAATATTGTTGTGGTGCTTAATGGTTGAAAATTTTGGAGATTGAATATGGGGGATTAATGTTTGAAAATGGTAGTGACTCATGTTTGGTGAAATTGATGTGTTCATAATTAATATTATGAATTTTTGAGAAAAAATTTATGGGCGGATTGGTGGAAAGCGAATTTAATTCAATTTGTGGGGATTGAATTTGGAAATGTGATTTATGTGTGTTTGTGGAAATTGAAATTGGTGTGAATAAATATGTTTGATTATGCTCTGTGTTGTATATGAAAAATCATTAGTGTTAAATGAGTATTAAAAATGGAGAAACTTTTAATAGGATCATTTACTTAATGATTGTGGTGAAAAGAGTCATAGTATGCTTATCCATTTCATAGTACATGGTGACCGCGATGGGGCCATGGTGATAGTGGTGATTGTGATGGGGCCACGGGATGATGTCATGTGAATTTTTGGTTCATCTTATTTTTGTAGGGATTGTCGCGTCGTGCTGATTTGTGAGAGATTGCACTCCAGAATATGCTGATCTGTGAACGATTTCACTCTAGAAAATCGTGTTAGTCTGTGAGCGACTTCACTCTTGTATGTTGTGCAGATCTATGAGACATTGCACTCTAGAATGTGTTGATCTATGAGCGACTGCACTCTAGAAAATCGTGTTGGTCTTTGAGCGACTAAACTCTTGTATGTTGTGCTGATCTGTGAGAGATTGCACTCTAGAATCTGCTGATCTGTGAGAGATTGCACTCTAGAAAATCGTGCTCGTATGTGAGCGACTACACTCTTGTATGTCGTGTTGATCTGTGATAGATTACACTCTAGAATATGTTGATCTCTGAACGATTGCACTCTAGAAAATTGTGTTGGTCTGTGAACGACTACACGCTAGTAAATCGTGTTGATCCGTGAGAGATTGCACCTCGGTAATTTGTACTGGTCTGTGATAGGCGGTACAATTATGATTTACGCTCCTTCGAGGAGGGTTTTGGTTTGGAATTCTAGAATCATGCATTTTAGCATATACGCATTGCATCAAAGTGTTTGTCACACGATTTATGTTTGTTATACTATGATGATTTTATATACATATTCGGTTGTTGTTGTGATTTATTGTAATTGCTTAGAGGAGTGAAGTTGCGTTGATTAAGTTTGATGTACTTATGTGTTCATAATAGATGTTATGAATATTCGATGTGTAATTGAGGTGTGAAATTGTGGAAATTAATTTGGTGTTATTTATGAGTTCATAACTGATAATATTAATGTTTAAAGTGTTGATTGATTCAGAGCCATTTTAGAAATGTAAACCTGCATTTTCTCAGTTGTATTCGACTACGACAATGCAGTTTGTTAATACTTCATTTTTCAACATTGTTTTTGCATTTTTGGACATATGAAAACCCTTTCGAGGAGTTTGCTAAGACGAAAGGTTCTTTTGAGCATTTGAAAATATAAGAATTTGTTAGGTGATGTTTGTTAATTTCGGTTGGTGACCTTTACAATTATAGTGGAAATCTGAGCTTTGCCCTCAGATAAGAACCAAGATCATCCTACCGGTTAGTACCTTGGAGATGGGTAGGTAGTTAGTCATACTTGACCGAACACGTGTTTGGAGGATCTTGCGGGGCGCGTGGAGATCACCAGGGTTATGTAGTTTTGTAGCATGATCATATTAGGTGGTTGTATAAGGACTAGATGTCTTTCTCTTGTGATTGTATTTATTTCATTTTGGAAGATTATATTTATGCCTAAACTATCTGATGACTTTTCTTTTGATGGGTCCATGTTCCACATTTTGATGTCACGTGGGGAAAGTAGAGATTCTTGGGGCAGTGCTTTTATGCAGGTGTCTGCCGAGAATACTCCAAGGATATGAGCTATGTATGATAGGTCCCATAGACCCGTTGTATTTTTCTATTTAAATACTTTGGATTTTGTTTCAAAAACTATTTCCGCTGTTTGTAAATATTGTTGACTTTTATCGTTGTGTTACGACTTAAATATTTCATCCAAAAGTATTTCTTTCTTTATTTCTTTGTTTTAAAAAAAAATACACTCGCACTGTTAAAAATTAGGGTGTTACAATCAACCACCAGACCAATGCAATGGTTTAATCAATATTTGAACGGTGTATGTATATAGCCCTCGGTAAACAGTGGTAGAACTAAGAATTGTAACTATTTCTCAAGTGACATTATTTTTCCTATAAATAGGGTCACTTTGGATATAATGTAGACACAAATTCTAGTGATCGCCGTCCATTTTTCTTACCTATTATCATATACTAAGTCAACTTATTCTTTTCTAATGCATGAGAAAAGAATAGGTAGCATTATTTTGTAACATACTATTGAAAGATACACTTGGTGTGAAAGTGCAAATCATAACAATATTTTCTAAAGTACCCTGAAGGGGATTCGCTAGTTATCTCATTTGCATCTGATTGATGAGGGAGAATCGAACCTAAAGGCTAGTGTAACAACACGCTTTAGAATTTGCTACAGATAATCTTCATCAACAACTTCACTATTAAAGTCTTGTAGCATTGCCACCAACACAGATCCTACAATTACTACCATGTTAAAGGTCACAATCATGGAGAGTTACTAAAAATAAAGCTCAATTTGAAGTTATTATAATATATCTATCATCAGCTCCAAGAATAAATTCCTGCAGCAATTCAAGCAAAAACAATTATAGTAGCAGGATCTGTTTGTTATTAGAGTTGACGCAAGAATTATTACCATTGGACAAATCACCTATATATAATTGGACTGACACTTTCTCTCTTTTTCATCTAACTCATTAGTCTAATTCCTCTTTTTCTTCTAATCTTCCTTTCTACTTAATTCTTGCGCAATTGAGGTTTTGTTTTCAGTTTTTCTCACCGCCATCAATAGAGTAATAATGACACCGCTGACTCACAGTAGATCTTGATCATTCCTGATTCATGATCTTATCACGTAGAGATTGTGAAGGATCTCCACTATTTTTGTGCAACATTTTATACCTTACTGGTTTTGATTGGTTAAACATCTCTTGTGAGTACATTACAATGCTTGTTTTCATACCACATAAGTATGTTGAACCATTTTGCAGCAACCAAACTTATAAACCAACCAAAAATGTTGCGATTACATAAGCTAAGCTACTGAAACAATAAAATAACTGCTAAGCTAGGATGAATGTAAACTAAGCAATTTGAAGGTTCAACAGCAACTATTTAGACCACATAAAAATGGAAAGTTTATGTTAGTTTCCTCAATTGGTATTAGTACTTCCCAAAACCCCCTGGAGTTGTTGTTCTTGCAACATCACATTTGAGCACAACAAAAATAGAAGCCACACATACTAGAATAAATGAATTACAAAATCAAATTTCAAATCACAAGAGGTTCAAGTTGCATGGGAAATAGAGATTCAAGAATCATAAAAATTACGAAAAGACAAATGAAGGAAAGTAACATGATTTTGGGAACAAATTAAAAAAGTAAAATCTAAATTATAAATAAAAAGCATGAAACATAAAAATCTAAATTATAAATGAAAAAGATTTACTCAAAATAAAAAGTTACTCTAGAAATTAAAAAGATTTACTCAAACAATAAAAAGAATTTATTACCGTTGAAATTGATTCCCAATGGAACCGCAACAACATTATAGAAGATTTGTTGTATTCGGAGAAAATGGAAGAGTCACGGTTGAATTGTTTTATTCTATTATCAATAGTGTTTATGAAATGATTCCTGTAATTCCTTTTCGCACTCATAATAGAAACATCATTTTCTCACATATGTGTATCGAAGATGATCACTTTATTTTTTGTGAAAGCAACAACAATCATATCAATGAGGTTCATAGTAGAAAGAAAATTCAAGATGTCATACCAATTTGTGATCAAGATAGCCACTACGTTATTCAAGAAAATAACATCAATGAAAATAATCAAATTCTGACAAGAAGAATGACAAACGTCGAAGTTACCCGAAGATGCTCTATTCAGAATCTTGAAAGAATTAGAATTGATGAAGAAACTACTGTTGATACTTTAACATGTTCCATATGTCTTGAGGAGTTTATCTTTGGATCGAAAGCGATTCGTTTGCCTAGTCCATGATCACACATTTATCACGAAAATTGTATTATGAGATGGCTCAATAGGTCAAACACATGCCCTTTGTGTCGTAGACCTATCTCATGTATTCTCTTGTTTTGTTAATAGAAAAGTTTTCTTTTTATTATATTTGAGTATTTTTTTACTTTTGTCTCTTCCATTTTCTGTCCTTTTAATGTATCTATTATATTAGTGAATATATGATATTTTATATATGACATCACTACATCCTATACCATAAATAAATTTATTTTTATAATTCTTTTGATAAATTTCATCACAAAATATCAATGAATATCACTTATTCAAATTAATCAAATAATATTATACTTTTAATTAACTTGCTAAATTCCGATATAAATTGTAGTTGACATCAATAATAAAAACATAACCAATCCATGTATGTTTTTAAATATTTAAAACAAAAATCAATTAAGAGCATCCAAGTATACGGTTGGAAAGTAAAACAATTATCATTAAAGGATTAGTGATATGAAATATAGAAAAAAAAAATAAACAAATATTGCACTTTATCATCTACAACTGTGTTATCAATTTAAATTATTTAGACTTAGAGTATGTAACTTGAATTTCATACAAAATTGGTAAATTAATCTTATGTTTGGTCTATAGGTAAGTTTTTAAAAGCTATATCTTATTTATGTTCTCACTTCAGATATTCGTTCAAATAATCTTTGTAAGAAATATCTTCTAAATCAGTATTTCATTCCTATTTTTTACAGTTGCATTTATTCATATCTATTACAACTTCATAAGTAAATCTCGTTTTAATTCTACTATAATACTCTTATATTCAACTAAACAATTATCTTAATTAACAATCACTATACTAAAGAAGACCTTATACAATATTTTATTAAGCTTTTAACAACATTTTTAAGCGTTGTAGATTCAAGTGTTGTTATAGATAATAATAAATTCTTTCAACAACACTTTTTCTCTCTAAGCATTGTTATAACATATCATTTTGACAACACTTCTTTCTAAAATCATTGTTATAGTCTATTATTTGGCTGCACTTAATTCTTTGCTTTAAGTGATGCATCGTCTATCTTTAGCTAGTGCTTCTATCAAAATATAGCATGATTAAGCACAACATGTAAGAGTATTATAGTAGAATATAGCATGATAGACTAACATAGCATAATATAAATATCACAAAATAACATAGCATGATAGACTAACGTGATAAAATAAATCAATTAAACACACAACATTTATCATGCAATTGTGAAATAAAATACTTATCACATTTACCATTCATTTATGAAATAAAATACCATAGAGTTACTCACTATAATTTACATATAAAACATAACATGTAGATTTTGTCAATAATAACGTAGTTAATTTAGTTTGGTTAAATGAAACACATTCTAAGTATGTTGTCAATTGCAACTCTTTCTTTCAAACCAAATATTACTTGTTTTACTCCTTAAAATAAAGTCTAAATCATATCACGAAACATTTAACAAATTTAACTTAGGTCTGACAAAGAGAGTAACTTTTTAAAATATAAAACACATCTAACAACTTTATAACACTATAATAGAATTACAATCAATTACTCTATAAAAACATACTATATATATAATCAAGGAAATAAAATAATGATATATATACTATTTCCCAATAACATATATTTAATAATTAGATTCATTCAATTGATATAAGCAATGAACATGTTTTTCAGTTATTTAAAAATAAAATTAAAAGGTACTTTTAACAAAATAATGAGTTATTGTTGTCTCTTTAATTGACGATGAGTCATCGAGGTAGCTAGTCTCTCCTACTTATGCAGTCAACTAATTAAGGAACTATAACTGCAGTCATTCAAATTCAAATATGGATAATTAAAAGTATCTTTAACGTGGTTCAAGAGTGCGAAGACGGCGCCACAACTCCTACTCCTTACTTCAAGTTAAAAATTCAATTAATTACACCTTCGCAATAATTTTTGTAATTTACTACTAGTTACAACAACAAAAGAAAGGCCACTAACATCAATATATAACCAATAATTTGATTGAAGAAATATAAAACTATTTCACATTTAGATGCTCTCGACTACTCTAACTCTATACACCAATTCTCCACAATTAGAACACATAATCATATTCACACTCAAATAATTAATCCAAAAATTAGCACCAAGATTTTACGTTCATCTCATAACTCAAACGATGATTCAAAAAATGAAACATATTCTCATAGAGGTCTAACTTCTCCAAATTGATCACGATTAAATTTTCTTTTGAATTAACCATCACTTAAAAGTTACAACAAATGCAAGCATATATAGATTTTCCATGTAGAAGATAAGATAAATAATTATTTACTAGAAGATACAACACATTACCAAACCAAATTGAATCCGGTAGTGCAAAAACCACTTTCAAGGTTACACATCATTCTAAAAATTGATTTCTTGACTTAAATTATTATAAAAAAAAAAAATATCGCTAACCATTTAGCACCCAAAAAAAATCATTGAAAATTCCAATTTTTCCTTTAGATTGTTTTTCAATAATTCAAGCCTAAATAAAACAACTAAGATAAATCACATTTCTAAATACAATACATATAAAATAAATCATAGATATTTTTAAAATCTATAAGATTTGTAAAAATTTATTCCTACTTTAATCATCAAAAACACATTTCTAGATAGTTAATTACTATTAAAATTATTATTTTGAACTTATATTTTGAAATAAAATTTAAACTACATATATAGATAGATAGGAAATTTTACAATTAATTAACCTAAAATTGTTCCAATTTATTTTCTTATTTTATCAAACTGAAGAAAAATGTATATTTATATACATTAAGATAGTGCACATGACATAAAACATAAGACATATGATAATGATAATGAATTACACTAATTCATAAATCTACAAATAGTAGCCTCCTCTCACACTAACTACTCAACATGCTTATAGATACATCCATCAGTTTCTATTAAGCCACAAAATTGGTCCAAAACATAACACATAATCAATTTTAAAGATTTTGGAGTTTTGTTCTAATCTTAAAAATTGAGTCTCAAACAAAAATTGTGATTTTATAATTATTAAAAAAAATTGATAAAATAAATTTTAGTTTCTCTACACATACCAATCTAATGCATACCATTTTATTATGTTAATAAATATAACAACAACAAAAAATCTACTTGTAAAATACATCAATTATAGAATCCAAAATTTAGATAATTTTTCAAAAAGAATTTCACTATTGAGAAGATTTTAAAAAACTTTTTTTTTTCCCTTCAATTTCCTTCTCTTTCTCAATTAGTAAACATTTTATCATTAGTACTATTGTAAATCACTAAAGAGTTCTTAAACTCCAAAACTCTAATACTGAGTCAAACTCTAATGAGTTCATAAAATCATAATCAGAAAATCAATCATTTCATATAAATATCTCAACACCCTCACGATTCAATATTCACACCAGCCCCCTAAACCAATATAACAACAACTCTTTTCAATTTTCTTAAAAACAAGACATAGTAAAAAATACTGTAAATTTTAAATTGTTTTAAACATTAAATAAATCAGTAGCATAGAATTATTGTTGTTTTATAAATCAACAAAAATTCTACTTAATTTAATTTCTTTAAAATAATCAAGAGTAATTTAAACAAAAGTTATTTTCATCATACAAAATAAGTAAACTTTAACTCTTTCAAAATGTCATTTTAAAAAATTATAAGTTCTACCAATCTTTAATATTCAAGAATTATTATTGCTAATAATATGAATTTCATATTATCTGAATCATGACGAACATTCTAAATTGTTTTCAAAACCAATATCAAAACTCTACTCATCTAAATACAACGATCAACACTTTCAAGTGATTTAAAGTAAACATACACGATTTCAAATAGATTTTTTTTAACACAAGGCAACATAAAATAAAAATAAGAAATTTTTAGTCAAAATTAAAACTTTAAACGTACGAGACATATTTTCTATCTAACTCAAAGTTTAGAACGAAACATCTTTTTTTCTCTAAATTGAGTTTCAACAGAATAATAATAATTTGTACCAATTAAAAGTCAATACTTGAAGTTTTAAACATATAATCCATACGGAAATCAATGTTTCAATCAATTAGTTATTAGATCAAACACTTTAAACAAATACATATCAAAACTAAATATTTGAAATTGATTAAGGGTGAAAGTCGAACTTTAAAACAACTAACTAGTGAGGTATGACATTTGATAACTAAGATTACGTGAATGAGATTAATAACTTGAAACATACAGCTGGTAAATCAAAATTATTACTTCCAACTATTCATATAAAACAAGAGTGCAAAAATCATAGTTCAATAGACAAGCAATAAGCAACAAGTAACTAACATAATCTTGTCAACAATTAAAATTAACTCAAATTTTAACAAGTAATTTCATGGTTTATTTACTCTCTTAGGTAAGAATTTAGGATCCATAACACAATCAGAGTAAGCAGATAATAAACAGTTAATTAGTAATCTCGAAGATATGTATAATAATACAAAAGCATATAACCCTTAACACAATTATATAACTAGAAAATATCATAGTGAAAATAATTTTTACACAAGAAAACACAATTGACACAACTGACATTCGTAACACATAATCGACATTCGACCCACTCGGTCTGATAGGACAAACCTGACTCTGATACCACTAATGTGACACCCTAAACCCCAAAATAACATTTGTTATAATATATACTAAATTATTTGAAGAAAACTTGCAGCGGATAAAGAAATTCGTTAAAGAGAATAAAAGTTTAATATCTAATTTAGGATATCACGTTTCTTAAAAATAAAAATAAAAACACTTTAAACTTATTTTGTCAATTAAAATAGTGCAATCTCGATAAGCTTGATTTAAGTATAATTACTTGATTTAATTCTAAAAACTTACTAGTACTTCTAAGGTTTTCATACAAAAATTCAATTCAAATTAATTAAGTAAAATACAAGTTAAAACCCTTATTCCCGGTATCACCTATCAGAGCGGGATTCCTCCCAAACTTGAACTTCAAGACTCATTAACCTGCAATAACTGGGATTTCGCAAACACAGGGCCCAGCTAGTCAAACACAAACAACGAAGGAGGTGAGTTTCAAAATCATGATGACAGTATAATACAAGTAAGAAAAACACTCAAATAATCATAATAGGATTGTATCATTACACAAATATTCCATCAAGAAAATATCACATTCAAAGGTCAAAATCACTCAAGGAAAATCAATAGATTTCACTGTATCATCAAACTGTCTAAGAGAAATTATCACCACACACGATACATATTAATAACAACAAAAAAATTACAATAAAATACAATGCTATGCATGAGCTTAGACTCTACCTCACAATGTGGTACCATTCTAACTCTGAAGTACTTCGTTAGAAGGCTTGATACTATGCCATCATCCCGGTGGACGGATAATTCAAATTGGTCCTGTCCTCATAGATCCCCTCAACTCAACCAGAGACACATATACGTGATAGTCGAGGTAAACGTGTGTTGCATGGTAGCTCCCGACATTTGGAGTGCGACCTCCAAGTCACCTAGAAATTCCCCACCCGAATACCTCCAAGGTCTAACAATCTTGCCTTAAGGCTCGACAGCAGAACGCCACGATCAGGCTCATTCAGTTCTACTTCCTCATAATCACTAGGCTTGTCAGGCCCTACCTATATGATGACAAAATAATCTCCACTTTACAAATTCACAATATTTATTTTCTCCTCTCGTTGGTTTATGATACTCCATTAAAACCGTCATCTCAAACACAAATTGAAATCACTATTATTTCATCAACTATGGATTTAATTCACTATTCTCATAACAGTTTAGAACATCACTATCATTAATCATACATCATCATCGTCACATAAACTCGTCACAAATTTATAGCATCACTATCACCAATCAAATATCATCACATAAACTTATCACAATTTATAACATCACAATTATTAATCAGGCATCATCATCATCACATAAAATTATCACAACACATCAATCTTTTGTTATCACACCACATAAATTCATCTAATCACACACACACACACACACACACACAGAGATATATATATAAATTTAATTCGACACCTAATATCACAATAATATCAATTTCACACATTCAAAGAAATTAAATCAATCAACACGCCACAAATATTTATATTCTATATTTTAACCTCACAATTTCTATATTTGTAAATTAATTAATTTATCCCTCAAAGAGCTACTGCCATACGTAGCGATCCCCGAATGAATCGTTGGGAAATACGGTTTTCCCGTTCATCTCACAATATATTATACTCATGAATTCAAATGCTCTCTCACCCCTTACCTTACTTTGACGCTTTCCCACACAAATAAGATTCTACGAGCAAACAATCTTTATTCATTAACTCTTTTTCCTTCAATCGATCTAACTCGACAGTTTATGGGTAAACGTTAAAAATAAATTATGAAAAGATACTCTAAAAAATAAATTCGAAATTCGGTTAAGGAAAATTACCATAAGTCACAAACCCAATCAGTTGATAATATAGCCACTTTTCACACGGTCGTTTTGGCGTTGGTTTCACTCAAATCGAACTTACGGTGAAGGAGAACGGTGCAAAATAATGAATTCTACAAACGAATAAATCGGGTATTTTAGAGGGAAATTGAGGTTGTTAATAATCCGAAAAATTATGTTTAATTGTTGTTGTTTACTCTTTGGTTCTATGGCTGCCCGTCCAACTCCCTTCTCTTTTATTTGTTTTGTTTTATTTTAGTAAAAATCAGGGTTCACAAGATTTTTTTTATTTATGTTTTTATTTTTCTATTATTATTTTTATTTTGTTGAAATAAAATTAATAATTATTTAATCTCCTTTTTAATATTCCTTCAAGCACCATTTTTTTTTCAAACGTTACTAATATTTTATAAATTACAGTAATTAAAATAATCAATATATAAAAAAACATATTACTAATGAATGAAACTTTCATATTCAAAATAATCCCTACAATTATACTTATTTCTCAAAATATTCATATTATAATAATACCATCATATTAGAAAATAGTCAAAATTATAAAATAAATAGATATAACAACAATATTTTATGTTAATTACTAAATCATAATATATATATATATATATAATCACAATTCCAAAATAAATATATAAAAACAAAGAAAATCGAACACAATATTACTACGATCTCAAGATAATTATTTCTAGAATAAATAATTAAAATAAGATATATTTAGAAATAATTAAAATAAGAGATACTTAAAAATGATTAAAATATAAATATGTACACACTTCACATTAGTCAAACTTATAAGAAAATATCATATTAATTACCAACTCACATATACACTTAAAATCATATAAAATCTTGTTCTTTAAAATATTACACCAAAGTACTATTATTTTTAGTAAAATGTATAAAATAATAAAATAAAATATTTATTATTTATTATTTATATCGCTCATTAAATACAATATCTATCAAACCAACACATCATAGAAAGCATGCATATAAAAAAATTTACTCACAAAATTTATCAACATATATTCTAAAATAACATTAACATCAAATTAATTATTTAAAATCCTATTTAATTAATAAAATAGTTTATTATCAAATTTAGGGTGTTACAATCCTTATGTTTTTACAGTTGTATTTCATCCTTATATTTTTACAATTATATTTCATCCATATTTACCTCATCCTTATATTTTTACAATTGTATTTCATCCATATTTACCACGGCTATAAAAGTAAATCTCACTTGAATTCTACTATAATACTATTTTGATTTCATATATTCAACTAAGCAACCATCTTATTTAATAATCATTGTTCATAGAAAGGCCTTATACAATATTTTACCAAACTTTTAATAACATTTCTAAGCATTGTTATTCAGGTGTTATTATAGATTTTTCAATGACATTTTTCTCTTAAAGCATTGTTATAATATATCATTTTAACAACACTTCTTTTTGAAATCGTTGTTATAGTTTATTCTTTGACAACACTTGTTGTTTGCTTTAAGCGATGTCGTAGTATATCTTTTGACATCTCTTTTGTCAAAACTTGGGTTCATTTTTTTTTTAATTTTAAAATAAATCAAAATAAAAAAAAAATCTTTTTTTTTAACAAACAAGAAAAAAAAAATTCTTCTAAAAAGTAGTGTATTTTAGTAAATTTAAAATAAAAATGATTAAATGCAATTTTAGTCCTCCTATTTTATTTAAAATTAAATTGAGTCTCCTATTTTTAAAATTAGATTTTTGGTCTCTCAATTTTACAACATGTTTTATTTTTGTTCATAACTTCTTCAATAGACTAAAAAAGAACTTGCAAAAAACAAATAAAGAATCTTCAGAAATGCAATAATAGTTCAATCAACCAAAAATAGTAAAAATAAAAACACAATGCTCGCACGACAAACAAAACCATGAAGGTCAAGAATCGGTGGTAGAGTTTCTTGGGGCCGGTTATAGGGTGACCACGACCACCCGAAAGTCCCCAAGAATTTTTTTAAAATAATACTACCTCCAATCTTTTTTTTACAAGAGACATTTGAGTTAGAATTTGGTCAACCATATTTGATCTATTTGATATACATCAAATAATTCAATTTTTTGACCAAATTATAACTCAAATGTCTCTTATAAAAAGAACCGGCGGAAGTAATTTATAAGAAAAAGTTTAAAAAAACAAATCTACTATAATTATAAAATAAATTAAATTTTTCAACAATGTAGATTGTGAATTTTATCTATATATATCAAAATAAAACCAAATTATTCTATGATCCCAAAAATTTAATAAAAATTAATTAAATTAGTTTAATATTTTTTATGGGTTTGAGTCTAAATTGAACAAAACCAATACATCTGACCATTACTAATTTGAGTATAGTTTCATGTAATTTAATGTAAATCACCTAATATTCAAATGAAACTATTGTCTTTTGTCAACATTGTCAATATTGATATCTTAAAAAAATGTATTGTGTTTACATGAATTTTAATAATTATATTTATTATCCTTGTATTTGATAAACTTATTTTAATTGTATCAAAATTTGAATTTAACTTATATGCGTTGACAATGTCAAGATGTTTTACACTATCAGTTAATCATAATTATCAGATTATTAAAACCGTTTGACTTTTATCGTCACGCTTATGAATTATTGTGATGTGTTGATAGTGTAAAATGTTATACAGTCATAACAATTAAACTCCTATAATTTTAGTGTTTGAAAAAAACTAGAATTTTAGTAACTAATTTTTAATTATTAAAAATTTCAACCCAAATTTGATCTACTACTTCTTTTTAATGAGTATTAGGGGTTTGACTATCAATATATTTTTGTAATTTATAAATTTCTTATATACAATATTAATTTTTTTTATCCATCAAAATTTTGAATATTTGCCCCCCCCACCCAAAATTTTTGTTCAAGCTCCATCACTGTCAAGAATAACTGCATAAAAAAAATATTAGATCGAGAATCTGACCCCAAAAACGAAAAGAGGATGTTCTGACAATGAATCTGGGAGAAAAAATAGTGGTGGACACGTATGCGCTAAACAACGACACCAAAAATGAGTTTCACACATCCGGAGAGAAGTAGCATGTGGAGGCGCTTTTTGCTGCGATCTATTTGATTTCTCGTGAAGGTTCTATTGTTGTGGTCGACGAGGGAAATGAACAATGAGAAATAGAGATATTGTTCAAAAAGTGGGTGATGAGAAAAAATAGGATCAACAATATTATATGTAGTACAGAAAGAAAATGACTAATGGAGAAGAAAAGACTACAATGAAGGCAGTAAAAGAAAAGACCACATTGAAAGTGGAAAGCAACAAATAAAACCATAATGGCAACTAAGGTTTATGTTCGATTTAAGTGTGAGTGTTTAAGTGCCACATCAAATAAGAATGAACTAAATGTTAAATATATAAGAATGGTTATCCATATACTCATTGTGTTAAGGTTTTGTGTGGAGATGTAGTGTCGAAGTCTCTTGCGGTTCAACTTAGACAGGGGAGCATGATTGGATCCTTGTATGGAAAGTATTCCTAACGGTGTAGTTAGAAGACGAGTTACATTGGTAATAACGGTAGTACATGTATAAGACGTGAGAGACTTACACTTGAGGGGAGATTGTGGGGTTCAAGTGTGAGTAGTTAACTCTCATGTAGACTAAAAACATGGTAAATGTTGGAAACAAAAGAGTGGCGTCAGATCCTTGGTTCGGCTTGGAAGGGAATCGGGAGTGGATCCTGGTATTAGATCCTTGTATCAAAAGTCGTTCTGATAGTGTAGTCAGGTGGTAAATGTTGGTTATAAAACCCATATATCTAATGTCTTAAGGTTTTGAATTGAGATATAGTGTCAAAGTCTCTTAGTGGTCCTAAAGCATTTGATTAACACTTCCACATACTCCTTTACAATTTATGCAGAAGTAGAAGATTCAAAATCAGGAGTCCATGATACCATAAAGAAAATACAACTGAATAATATTTCAATACTAATAAAAGTATATGCACTAATTCATGTAAATAGTTTAAACATATTGAGCCTTATTTAGTGGCGAATCTTACCCAAATATTGGAGGGAGTGACAAGTATTAACTAAAATATTATAATTGAAATTCATAAAAGTCATGAAGTATTTTTTAGAAATTTGTACAATTCATTCATAGTCGACGAGTTGGGAAGTTAGAGCTTCAATTCACACAAGTTTTATAATTTTCACAATTCAACAAGTTTTTAGAGTTTCGCATAATTTAATTAAATAAAATTTATCCGGATTACAATTTTTATCTTTGTCGAAAACTTTCTTCTTGAAAAATGCAACATTTTTCTTATATAAGACGTGAAAGTCTTACACTTGAGGGGGTGGGGTTCAAGTGTGAGTAGTTAAGTCTCATGTAGACTAAAAATGTGGTAAATGTTGGATATATAAGAGTGACGAATCATATACCTAATACTTTAATAATTTGGATGGAGATGTGGTGTTAAAGTGTTTTGTGGCCCTGAAGCATTTGGCTTATTGTTGCTGCTACGGTCCCTCAAACTTCCCAACAAGTGGTATCAGATCCTTGGTTCAGTTTGGTGGGGGAACAGTAGTGGATCCTGGTATTAGATCCTTGTATCGAAATTCATTATGATAGTATAGTCAGGTGGTAAATGTTGGTTATATAACCCATATACGTAATGTCTTAAGGGTTTGAATTGAGATATGGTTTCAAAGTCTCTCAGTGGTCCTGAAGTATTTGATTAACACTTCCCCATATTCCTTTACAATTTATGTGGAAGCAGAACCTTCAAAATTAGGAATCCATGATACCATAAAGAAAATATAACTGAATAATATTTCAATACTAATAAGAGTACATGCACTAATTCATGTGAATACTCTAAACTTATTGGGCCTCATTTAGTGGCGGATCTTGCCAAAATATTAGAGGGAGCGACAAGTATTAACTAAAATATTATAATTGAAATTTATAAAAGTCATATAGTGTTTCTTAGAACTTCATACAATTCATTCATAGTCGACGAGTTGGGATGTGAGAGCTTCAATTCCGACAAGTTTTACAATTTTTACAGTTTTCACAATTCACTCAAGTTTTTAAAGTTTCACAAAATTTAATCAAATAAAGTTTATCTGCTTTACAATTTTCATGTTTGTCGAAAATTTTCTTCCTGAAAAATTTATCAATTTTATTATGTTTAAAAATTGTATCACTCCTTAAAAAACACAAATTACGTACAGAAACTCATTCAGACAATCAATTCATATTTATCAAGGTTATAACTCACATTCACAAAGTAAAACATTTCACAAATTCATAATCCCACAACCACACTATGTTCAGAAAAACAGTAAACAATTCACAATCACAAATTCACACTCTAAAGTTTACAATCTCAATTCTCATACTAAAACCGTTCACAATTCACAAAATCACAAATACAATTCATACACTACGTACTAATAGTTATCTCATTGATGGACTAAATACAATAGTTATAAATATCTACATTATTGACAATAGATACCATACTTAATAAACCTTAAAAATTTAGCAAGAATACAAATGTATATCACACATTATGTGAATATAATGTGCAATGACAATAAATCGTTATTTATCCAAAAAAGGAGTACTTAGACGGTATATAATAACTTGCGGAAGAAATAATTAAACTTATTTGAAAAAAGAAACGGGCAAATGCATCAGAATCCTCAAAATTTTGGTGTTGTCTATTTATTCCACTCTAACAAGTATCTACCTTGATTAATGCATACAATATGCAACTATTTAAGATGATCCGTACAACATTCATGCCAATCTTGAAACTTCCCATTTTTGTATGATAAACCACAGTTATGGAATAAAACTTTTTGAAAAAACGGATGGCATTGTTAGGTAAACAAATTATTATACTAAAAAATTAAAACTACTATCAGTTAATAACTACCTAATTGGTTGTCAATGTAAAACTATTTTTATTTTATTTTTTCATTTCAAAAACTAGTCACTCGAACATGAAACTTTGATTACTATACACACTCCTAGCTACCTTAATAGAAATAACATTATTATTTTATAGACAAATAATAAGTAAGAGACACATAACAGGAGAGACTGAAGTAAATGAGAGAAGGAATGTGCTTCATGTTGTCATAATTTTATATGACAAACAGCTGAAAAATGAAATTTTCACATGATCATCTAAAATTTATGAAAGTCTAGAGTCATTTTTTCAGAATATATTAAGTTACAAGTTGGAGCAAATGTTAATCTCACTACTAGAAATCTACATTTTTCCTGCGGATTTAAGCAAAAATTCCGCAGGAAAGCATGTTACCTGCGGATTTTTTGGCGGAATCTTATCTCCACGTAAAACCTTCGTGGATAATTGTTACTTGAGGATTTTACTATCCGCAGGTAAATTACCTGCGGATAAATCCGCCAGGAAACGGAAATAAAATCCGCAGCAAAGTAGAATAAAACTTTAGGCATTTTCTTGCGACTTTTCATGCAGAAATATCTGCAGTACATTTCCTACAAATATATTTCGTATGAAAATTTGCAGGTAAATCCACACGAAATTTTGCATCACTAATGCGTTTCGCATAAAAATCTGCAGGTAATTTCTTTTAACAGCTTAAATTTTCAAATTAATCGAATTTGTCTAATTTTTTAATTATATAAAAATTTTAACTAAAAAGTAGACACACACACAAATTTCATTAATTCCAAATATCATTAATTTCACCATTTTTTAATACACAAAAAGGATCAACAACATCCCAAACTTCAGTTACAATGGAAAATATAAAAAAATAAATAAATAAAAAGAAGAAAAAAACCTACTAATTGAAATGTCTAATCTAACATTGCCTAATCGAAGATCCAGTAACATGATAACCACACAAATATGACCCAAACAAAGACCACTGAATCGTTTATGTTTAAGAACTTGTAAACTTGGTCACTGCTTTGGTACCCTCCGAGACGGCATGTTTAGCCAATTCTCCGAGAAGTACAAGCCGGACCGTGGTCTGAATTTCCCTAGAAGCCGGACATTGCTGCTTTACACGACCCTTCTGGACTGAACTCATCTTGGTGGATCTTATTCCTAAACTCATAGCATCCAAGACAATCCTGACACCCAATAGCCACAAGTTTCAGCCATCAGTTTGCAAGTATCCATCCATCCAAATCACAAGCTGAATATAGAAATGTAGCAATTAAAATAACTAAATCAGAGTATAACTTTCAACTTTCAAGGGACAGCCGAACAAGAGTGAAAGAATCAAAAGCATCATGCCAAGACAAAAAAAATACAATAGCAAAATCACTGACTTATATGCTCAAATCTGAAGTAAATGCTAAAAAAAATATTTGAAAGTGATAATTATTCCACTCTATTTTAAGGTCAAATTCACCATATTTTAAATGTTCATGTGCATTCTTGTGCTTTCACACCCATGCAAAGTTTCGAAAACTATTGCAAATATCAACAGGGACCAACTCAGGCTACAAAGATTACTATGATAAGATTACATGACTTCCTCACATGCAGTAGAGCCTAGGCTTACATTATGAGATCATCAAAACATTCAGACTCTTACATCCATTGATATAATAGAAGCTCAAAAGTTAAGAAATTTTTTCTCACCAATAGGTTTCCTCGAACTCCCGCTTCTTCTATAGCTTCCCTTGCAGCCGCCTCCTCAACTGTTTCATCATTCTCCCAACCTCCCTTTAAGGGAAAAACAACATCATAATAATCAGTTAATGTCAGCTTCACTTAGGGTCCATTCAAAAACCAATGCACAACTGATCTCAACCAGAATAAGTTACAAAACAAAGCACAAATGAGAAGCAACACATCATTTTACGGATCCTTAACCTGCACTCAATTATGCAAATTAATTTTTGACAGCATAATATACAATTCAATAGAGGTTTTAATCAATAGATTCATTATAGGGTTTTTAAAACATTTACAACAAGGTCTGATTTATTAAATGGGCTGAAGCTAATCTTTTAGTTCAATTCAATAAATGGTTCCTATCCCAATATATGCATATAAAATTGATGGTCCTGTACATTGGATGGTAATGGTATTGTGAACAGAACCCCATTGATTTTACCGTCTCATCCAAAGCAAAGAAAATTTTATCAGTTATCTGAATTAATTTAACAAACAATGTATGATTTGCATAAAAATCAGAACAGAAAATGGTCAATAGGCAAATAAAGTCCCCAAAATGTATACACTGGGTGTATATGAGATGAGCAGTTCCATAATATTTGAGCTCAAAACATTAAAATACTTGTACAAGCTGTTTTTTTAACCTAAACAAACAAGCTCAACCTTGGAGTTAGTTCAATTCAATAAATAGTTCCTATCCCAATATATGCATATAAAATTTATGGTCCTGTACATTGGATGGTAATGGTATTGTGAACAGAACCCCATTGATTTTACCATCTCATCCAAAGCAAAGAAAATTTTATCAGTTATCTGAATTAATTTAACAAACAATGTATGATTTGCATAAAAATCAGAACAGAAAATGGTCAATAGGCAAATAAAGTCCCCAAAATGTATACACTGGGTGTATATGAGATGAGCAGTTCCATAATATTTGAGCTCAAAACATTAAAATACTTGTACAAGCTGTTTTTTTAACCTAAACAAACAAGCTCAACCTTGGAGTTAGGTTTACCTGTTAAATCAAACACATTATCAATAAAGAGATAACAAATACTATTCAATAGAATCATCTTCCTCTTGATCTTCATATTCACCATCGTCACTGAAATCATCTTCTTCATCCTCATCATCTTGCATCATATGCAAATCAACTTCAAATAACAAGAATTATGCAATTGAATTTATTATTTAAAGTAAAACCAAGACAAGAGAGTTACTGCTCTAACCTCAAAACTAATCATTGACATTGCATATTGGAAGCACTGTCATAGTGAGCAGTGTCTCTGGCCAGCTGGAAGCATGTTTCCAAACATATGTGAGGCCTACCTGCAATCAGCTTCTGAGTGACTTCTGCAAGGATCTGAATGGTATCCAGCAAATTCAGGTGTGTTAATGGCAAAATCTTACCTTCACTTCTGAAAAGGAAATGGTACAAAAAGAGCAAAATAAACTTTTATATGTCTTTCATCTATGATTCGTTTAACTCTTCATTTTGTCGTTATAATTGTATAATAATTGAATTATTGAACTAACAAGTACATTGCTACATGCACATCAAACATTGTGATTTTTGTGTGATATTTGTAATTGCAAATGGGAACTTCCTAAGCATATGCGAAACTAAATTTATGCATACCATCCATCTCAATAATCAGTAATTTCTGTTTGCAGGTGTTTGTATTATGGCAGGTTTTGTAAGCTTTGACTTGTATAGAATTGTGCGTCTATTAAATCCACATAGGTTACTATCATACTATATACAATGTACTGTATACTTGTAACTATTAATTATACAAGGAACAACTTCATAGATTATAGAAAACCAACACTAAGTTCCTTCAGTTAATGACAGTTACACTTTTCATTATACTTGTGGCTAAAGCTAATATTTCCAACTTCTTATGTGCTTAAATCTAACTCTTATTATAACGCTCCCCCTAGTGCATATATGTCATATGAACCCTAGGCTGTCTAAGAGATTTAGTATTTTTTATTTCTCTCCCAAGTTGTTTCAAATTGGTTAGTATTTTTTAAACCAATTTTTCCTTTATATCCAATCTCTGTATCTTTTTTCGACTATCATCTCTTCACCTAAAATTTGGTACCTTGTTCAAATACAGACTTTAATAAGAAATTGAAAATAGAAGTAAAATAACAAAGAGACCGTAACAGAGGGTGTGGAAGTCTAAACACTACTAGTAATAATTTCTCATGAATCTCAAGTCTATACACTAATACTTAGGACATTTTACAAACACTTCATATGCACCTTAAGGATACTAATGCTCTAACTATGATAGTTCTTCTCACTAATTAAAATAGTGCAGAGAGATTAAAATAAACAATCAACATCTCAAGTTATATGAACAATCAATGCAAATATCCATTTCAAGATTATTATAGAGTTACTTTTAGAGTAATGCAAAAGCAGAGGTTGAGCGATAACAGAGAAAATATTAAAATACATACCAAAATCACCAAGTCACAAAGAGGTAGAAGTCTCGCAAGATTCAAAAACCCTAATCGATGCAGAGGTTGAGCATGCAGAAACCGTAATCGATTCAGGAGCTTCCTTTGTGTTTTCCTCTTTTTCATTCAGAAAGAAGGTCGAGCAATAGAGAAGAAAGAGTTCTTGCGAGAGAGAATAGAGGGTTACGCGAGAGAGAAAGGGGAATTTGATGAGAGAGTTTTTGAGAGAGAATAAAGGATTTGTTGAGAAGAGATTTTTCCCTAAGAAGAGTTTGCTTACAAGAGGGTTTGCAAGAGAGAATAGTGCTATTGCTGGACAATTGATATGAAGTGGGCATGGATAAAGAAATATTTAGAAAATTTTGGAGTTTTATTTTTTATTTTTTTATTTTTTTATTTTAAGAAGGGTTTTGTAGAACGGGTTGAATATAAACTAAAAATAATAATGGTAGTGGGAAAGTGGATTATAGAGTTACTTCTTCCGATTTTACAAATACAAATAAAAATTAAAATATATTTTATTCAAAATCTAAAATAAATAATTTTAATTTTTTTTATATATTTTTAAGACCAGAGTAATACTAATAACTGAACCCACCACAACATGAAGACTAACGTATTCGAATCAGAATTGTCTAGGTCAATCAAATCCAACAATTCAACCACTTTCATTAATTCTACCCCGTTCAATCACTTATTCATAATTTTCCAATAACATAACTTCACCTAAAATAACTTTTACTCAAAAAATAAATTTTAAAAAAAACTCATTATTCCACAAAAAATATAATGTTGCATCAACCATTTTTTAAAAAGCAAAAGCGTTATATCATAAAAGTTTAATAACCTTCAAGAAAAAAAAAAAACTACTTTATTTTTATAATAAAATTAAGAATTCGTAAGAAAATCCGCAGGTACTACCTGCGAAATTTGCTGCGGATATTTCATGCGGAACATTCCGTAGATAAATCCTTAGGAAAATTGTGAAGTTTTCTGCGAATATAAAGTCACATATAAATCCGCAGTAAACGAAAACCTTACTTGTCGAGTTTGCTGCGGATTCGGAGCTCGCAAAGATGGGTATTACCTGTGGATTTAAATTCGCAGAAAAAACGCTAATTTCTAGTAGTGTCTCCATTTGATGTAGTCTCGTTCTATAAGAAGGGGGTTTTACTATTATCCTCCATTGGTGCATACTTTGACTCCTTGTTGAGGTAATATGACATGGACATAAAACACTTAAGAATATCAATGATATTTAACCGTATATTGAATTTTATAGATATCTGATTTACAGAATATGCCTTTTAAGAAAATTAAAACAGAGTTATGTAACTTCATTGAGAATGCGTCAGCTAATTTAAATGTCTAGATTGGACTAAAATGACAATATTGTCTAAAGTACCAGGCAAACTTGGAAGCATAAATTAAGCTACAAAGTACTCTAGCATCTATAAAGATTACTTGATGCAGGGACTTGAAATTTCAACTTGAAAATAATATGAATTGCATTTTTTATTTGGAATAGATACAAATATTCACTTCTCAATAAATAGAGATATTGGCTAGTGAAATTTTTCTCTATATTTATATATCTTAGGAGACTCCATTTATACAATATCTGTAAGTATGAAGACAGAGATATAAACGAATTGTTCATACAGTAAAGCAAAAAATTTAATATACACAAATGCATTATAAACCTATCAATTCTATCCAACTCCAAGTTCAATACACATTATAAATACTGGTTTTACTGGTAAATAAGATAATTACTTGGATGATTTTATAATTCAAAAAGAATACAAGTGAAAGTTGAACAATTGTGTACTAACTTTAAATGAATGCTTAGAATTTGATTTTTGATATTGAAAATCATTGATTAATTTGGATATTTTCCTACCAATGCTTATAGAGAAGCAGATATACTTTGACTCAATACTTTTTTCGCAGCATTGAAAGCTAAAGAGCTGAAATTAAACCTGGTTTGCACGAACTCTCTACAACTTGGAGGCAATTAAAAGATAGACTAACGTAGTTAAGAATAAACACCAATTTGTTTTTGGCTTTTCACAAGCTCAAATGGTATTTTCAAATACTAAATTAAATTATCATCAAGTGAACACAAATTGCCAAGTTTTTGGTATAAAATTGATTAGACAAACTTTGGAGATTTGACAAATAACTTGATAGAAACCATAATTTTGTTGACACGAATTGATGAGCTATGAAGATCTTACAATGTTGAAAATCTAAAAATGCAGTAAAAGAACTAAACCAGAGTTCTAAGTATATGTTTATAAAATATGAAGGCAAAAATAATTAAATCAAAAAAATATTTTAACTTCAATTTTTTAAAATCAATGTCAATTATCTTGAGCGTATCCAAAAAATGTGATAGAAAATTATAATAAACATCACACTGGAGATGACTATTTTTTAACTTTCTCTAATGTGCATAGGTAAGACCATCTTACAAAATGCATAAGTTTATTTTTCACATTAGATCATTAAGTCTCGAAATATCTCATTTGATCCAATGATAATACTTATTAATCCAATGATCGATAAAAATTTGTACATGATGCAAAACTTACTTCACTTGTGTAACATAAAATTTGTCTACTTCTAATGTATTATTCAACAACTGTTATCCACTAATTATTTTTGCTTCTAAATTCAAATAGTAATGTTTATAAAGTTAAAGTACAATATAATATATCAAATCTATAATATCAAATTAGTAGTTAAATCATACAACATCTACAAAATATAATATTCTCAAGATGTTAAACTGATATATCAATTATTGTATGATATCTCCAAGCTTTTAATTGGTATTTTGGTAAATTTGAAAGGATAATAAAGTGATTTTTGTAGTTGAAATTGTCTGAGCGTTTGCGTTTTTCTTGAAAAATGAGTAGAGGTTAATTACCTAAAGTTGAAAATTTATAAGCTTTCAATACACATATTTAAGGGCTTAATTTAAGTGCGTAGAAGAAAATATAATAATCTTTGTACCTTGCTAATTGCTATTAAGACATTTGCCAGATTCATGGAACATAATTTGTTGATGATGCCCATTGCTTTTATTTTGCTATCAACTAATTCATATAAATAAGAGCAGCAAGGTGTTGAGGAAATAAGAGGTAAAATCCCTCCACAAACAATCATTATAACACATCATAACACATTATAATTCTACAACACATCATAATCCACATGATTAATCAATAATAATAACTTCATTGATGTTAACGACACCCATGTGTTGCCAATACTTCCTCGATGTGTTTTTTATGCTCAAGCAATAAACTAGCAACTCCAATAACATGCAATAAACTGACATTGAATATGGTGGTAATAGTTTTCTCATTCAAAATAATTTACCTTGTTGTTAATAGAAAGAAAAAAAAAACAGAGTAAACAATTAATTTATACATAAAAAGGACAAACCAATTTATACATGGATGTCAAGGCCGGTCCAACAAATTTTAAACGAATTTTTTAAATTTTAACACGATATTAATAAATTAATATAATTGATGTCATGTAATATTTTTCTTTTCAATTGATTTAATATTATTGACACAAATCATAAATCTAGAACATTAAAATTCAATTCTAGATAACCCAAAAATAAGATAACATGGACAAACCAAAGACGCTGAAGTCTCAAATGCAAAAGCGAACCAGACCACGTTAACAAAGAACAACTAATGGAGTGAGCATAAAGAATGGGCAGGTAAGATTTAGTCTTTATGCACTCTACAACTTTGAGACAGTCAAAAGAGAAATTTCAACTTATCAACAGAAATTTTATTTTTGGGACTTGGTTAAATTATTGTCAAGTGAACATCAATTGCCAAACTTTAGGCGCGAAACCGATTTTACATACATTGGAAAGTTGACAAATAACACATGAATTGGAACATAATGAAATTACTATAAACATGGTTGACAAATCCCCACTTTATTGCTTCTTTTTTGTTTTATTGACCAACCTTAGAGATAACTAATAACAAGCCCTATGGCAATTTTAATTATCCAATTGGTAAATTAATAAACCAATTATCGAAAAGCAAACCAAATTCCTCATTCAAAATTCAAGCCAGTGGAGATAATTAGATTAGTGAAAGGGTTGAAGTCTGCATGATGCCACATATTGTACACATAGCCAGCCACATACATATTCATTCAACTTCAACACAAAACACCAAATATCTTCTACCTCGTTCACAAGAGATTTAAATTTCGAAATTCCATCAAACATTATTCAGGAACTCTACATAAATAATTATGACTTGATCAAGAGTACGTATTAGGTAATATCTCAATAGGTTCTGCTTAAGTACAAAAGAAAATGGATTTATACAAAAGTTGATGACAAAGGTGGAGATGTGAACAAGACTAAAGAAGAGCAATTAGCTACCATGATGAGAGAGTCCAGTAAAAGGTCAAACATATAGCAAGTCTGTTATTGTAGGCAGTGTTACCTTTTTATATTTGCAACCTCCAAGAGACTTATTTTGCAACTGCAACCTTTCATCTCTTAATCACATGGTAATAACTCCTTCTGCTTTGATGTTATAGGCTTCTGATCTTTTTCTCGGAAACCTGTGTTGTGCTGTAACAGCGAATTGTTGTGAATAAACACATTTTTTCTTACTATATATTAAATATGATTTCTTCTAGTCATCATAATGCTCTAAAGTTATTAATCTAGTTTTATAACAAGTCATCAATCATCTGAAAAGAAGCCATGTGCAAACTAATATACTCACATGTAAAGTATTATGTAAATATACACAAATTCATTGGTACATCTAAACATATAAGTTTGTAAATATGTATGTTTTATTTCTTCGGCAAAGGTCGTAAACATGTGACAAAATCTAACTTATGCTTACCATATTATTTGATAGATACATAAGTTGTGCAGCTAGGACACTAAATGTTGTAGTAAAGTTCTGGATTACATAGTGTCGTTCAATAATCCAAGACTGTTTAATAGTAATTGAAGTCAATTAATTACATATAGACATGATAGGATATACATAAAATGCTGCAGAGATGACAAGAATTTTTGAATTTTGAAAGGGAATACATAGAAGGAGAATTAATTTGAGAAGCTGGTTTAAAGAATAAGGAAAATAGAAAAACTAAATTATGAAAAGGCAACATTGAAACAAAGAAATGAAGAAAAACATCATATGATCGAATGGTTTTGGAGACAAATTAAGAAAGTAAATTTTTTTAATAAAATTGAATTAACCTGATTTCAAAACAATGGTAGAATATGTTAATAAGAAACTCAATCCTGCAGCAGCATACAAAGAAATGGACACCATGAATCTAAATTCTGGATATTCTCTTATTAATCTCTTACTTGACTTTATGATATAATAAAAATAATTAAATTGCAGCTATGTTTTGTTCTCTTATTCCTGCACTTGAATGGACAGAGCACCCAATCAAATAAATAATCTCAGGAGGACAGCGAGAAAAGGGGCAATTAATTTGCAAGAAAACTTTAGATAGAAATATACTACTGTAAGTAAAACTCATAAATAATCTATAGCTTTATTTCTCAAATGAAGATTAATAACTGTAGAGTTCAGTCTCTATTTTCACAGTTACACCATTTAAATAACGACACTATTATCAAACCACTGGATTTTACATCTCTCTCATCCTTAGGAGCATTATGATATGCATAGAACTAATATTAATAACACACATATAAAGTACATGTCCACAAATTCATCTCTCTATTGCTTTATTTCCAATTAATCAAATCAAATCAATTATAAAAATCAAGAAAAGGGGAAACGTGATGAGAAAGATAGAGAGATGAATTTGAAAATAATAAATAAACAACAAAATTATTTATTACCTTTGAGTTGAAGTTCACTATCATTACAGCGCGGGCTAAGATTATGTCTTTAGTTAATCCAAACACAGCTGTATTAATTTAGAATATTAATTACCATTGAAAGCAAAACACAGCATTTATCAACAAAAAAACGAAAGAAAAACACTAAATTTAGGTTTTGGCCACAAGAAATTAATAAATCGATTATTAATAATAAATTCGATTATTAATAATAAATGCAAAAGATTTACTCTAAAATAAATTAACAAAAAAAAAAAAGATTTCATAACCATTGAAATTGATTCATTCCCGCGAGAGAGCGCCTAATCCAATGTCTAATATGGAATCAATCAAAAAGATCCAAAGTTTCACCTACACATATGGCAGAGAAAGAACAAGCTTCTGAAGTTCATTCATCAAGGGAGAGGCCAACCTCATCAAGTACCACATGCTAGTGTGCATGTCAACAATGGCTTAAAACTAATTACATGCCTTATGTGCAGATTAACAAGTCAAATTATGCAGAATTGAAGATCAACCCTGCAACTGCTTGTATTACTCATATTTCACCTGTTTGTCCAATTTTTCAAAGCTACATTTCATAAAGATAGAAACTATTGATGAAACTGATCAAGACATTGTTGGTATCAATTGTTGCAGGAAAAACTGTTACGGAAACTCAAACTTTAAAAACAATGGTAGCAACAGATTTTAAGAAAATCAAGTCTACACTGCAACAGCATCCAGAAAAATATACAGCTTGAAACTTAATTAAGGATATTGATCTCTCTCTTGCTTAATTTCATTGTTGTTGAGAACAGGATTCTCGCTCATTTCATCGTAGTTTCACCAAGACTGGGATCTCCTCACTTTGTCTAAATGTACACCATTTCAGCCAGCTCACCAATTATCAGCCCCCACCAATAGAATAATCATGAACTCATGTTGCTAATATCATCAAAATATCGAACACTGATGCTGCTAATTTTAAATCCACAACCTTGGATGCGCCACTTAAATTCAAGCTTTAAAGACCAGTTAGTAGTACAAAAACACGAATGTTGAAGGACATTTTCTGCTGTCTACCGATACCAAACCAACTGTTGAATGAACTAGACAACCGATACCAAACCAACCGATACCAAAAACACGAATGTTGAAGGACATTTTCTGCAAGTCAAACAATAAACTAAACATGCTACGACTGTTGAATGATAATACTTTTTTGTAGCATTGGAAGCTTAGGAGGTGAAATTGAATCTGTTATGCCCTCTACAACTTGGTGGCAGTTGAAAAGAGGAATTTCAGCTTATCAACACTAATTTTGTTTTTGGCTTTCAATAAGCTCAAAGGGTCTTTTCAAATAACTCCGTGAAACTATCATTAAGTGAATGTCAATTTGAAAAGTTTACGCTCAAAATTGATTAGACACACAATGGAAAGTTGGCAAATAACAGATGAATTGGAACAAAAGGAAAGTCATACACACAAAGTTGACAAATCTCCACTTTTTTGGTTCTTGTTATATTTACAAAATTTAGAGCTAAGTTATAAGAAGCATTGTGACAAGTTTAATTATCTGATCGGTAAATTAATAAAGCAAGCATTGTAAAGTAATTAGCCAAAAGAAAACCAAATTTCTATGCAAAAGAGAAAGTTACATGAGTGAAGGGTCAAATCTGCATGATTAACATAGCTACATACATATTCATTCAAAACAATGAAATTTAAATTTTGACATTCCATCAAACATTAGATAGGAATTCTACCCCAAAAAAATGCAAAATTGTTCAGGAATACGAAATTGGAAATATCTTGACACTCAAGCACCGTAGAACTCAATAGGTTCTAACTCTGCTACTAACTCTGTAAACATTCTCAACTTTTACCTCTATCATATGTAGGTGATCTAATTTAAAAATAAAGACCAATTTAGCAATATTAATAAATTAATCTGCCTAAATAACATTACCAACATGAATTTTTGAATTACCTCAAAATGGAGAAGTGTAGGAGCCAACCCTGCTGTTTTGATTTTCGTTCTATATATTATTGTGATTAGTGGTAATCATAATGCTCCTACGGGAAGTTTCAAATGGAAAAATGAAAGTTTATTATGTCAGTTCCATCAATTGGTATCAGCAGTTCCCAGGATAGACAGAAAGGGGCAATCAATTTGCAACAAAACTTCATAAATAGTCTCTTGCTTTAGTTCCAATTAATCTAATCGAATCAATTATAAAAATCAAGAAAGAGAATTAAAAACAAGGTTATTAATTCATTAGTTACCTTTGAATGAAAAAAACCCAGCTGTATATTTTTTTTAATCTTAATTAATAAAATATAGACAGCTAATGAGAATAAAAATAAAAATAAAAGTTATCGAATCTAAATAATAAATGTAAAAGATTTACTCAAAAATAAATTAAAAAAAAAAAGATTTAATTACCGTTGAAATGGATTCATTACCGCGAGAGAGCGCGTAGAGATACTTACTTGTGATCCAAACAAGGCTTGTTCAATTTAAGTAGTTACCGTTGAAAGAAAAACCCTATAAATTTGGACACTTACCCTCTATTATTCTATTCACGCTAATTCCTCTTCTTCTTGTGCACACTAATCGATCCAACACTCTTACATTCTTTGTGTTGTTGACTGTTGAGAGCTTTTATTTCTGTTTCTTCCTTTTCTGCTTTGATCACCGCCATCAACACTCACCGCACGGGCGTTTGTTCTTCCGCCACTGATTCCCCGCACAATAGCGAGTCTTCCGTTTTCATCACCGCTGGTTTTGGTTCATCTATCACCGGCATCGGTGGTTCCGCCGACCAACGAGTCACTGGAAGTTTCTATTTTCTTCGAGGCCAACATCGTTTCGCAGGTTTTCTACTTTTTTTTTTAGAAAAGGTTTTTCATTGTTTAATTTATTTATCTTTCATACTTAAATTATATTATTATATTATTTATCACCCTCACTTATTCTTATTTTTAATTGTAAATTGTTTCTATTTCTTTATATATTTTCATTCTTATTTTCAATAGTTAATTGTTTTAATTTTTTTTTATATATTTTCAGTTTAAAGAATAGTCAATTTTTACTTTCATATAAATGGAGAACCAGCATTATCATGCAATAAGTGCAACAGGAGTAACCGAAGAAGTCAACCTGTTACCACGGAGTATCGTTTTTTATAGTAGTGTCCGAGACGGATATTTTATTCTTGATGAAAACAACATCAATGACATTAGGGAGGTTTCAATGACAAGAACAAATTTTGAAACTACTCACAATCTTCCAATAATGGAAATCGAAGAAGGAACGACAGAGGTTGAAGAAATGACATGTTCTATATGTCTTACGGAGTTATTAGTCGGATCAAAAGTAGTTATGTTGTCTTGTTCTCATATCTATCATGACCATTGCATTATAAAATGGTTAGATATATCTAACACGTGTCCTTTGTGTCGTGAGTCTAACACGTGTCATTTGTGTCGTGAGTCTGTTTTATGAAGTTGTTTTGTTCATCTTTAGATTCTTTATGAGATAAATTCAACTATATGTAAACAAATTAATGCATATATATACTTTCTTTTAATGTTTTTATTTTTGTTTCTTCTTCTTTTTTATGTTAATATAAACTAGATATTAACTAGCACATAATTTAATAATTGACGTGAATTGAATTTGAAAACCAATTCATTAATATGTTGTGCTATTACAATTAAAATATAAGAAGACATATGTTCAAATAAAAAACAAATAAAGTATATGTTTTAAAATTTGGAGATAAAATGCAAGTCGAACAATGTAAGAAGTTTAAAACATTTATCTCCATGTTTTGTATTTTTTATTATCTCGTCACAATCAACATTTTTCTTTTTTAATGATAACAATAAAGTTGAATCTTTTTTTAAATACAGAGAAACTAAATGTCACAAAAAAGTTTGTCACAAAAGAGTAAACTAACCAATAAAATATTTATCTAACCAAACATGAGTAGTTACCAAATTAATAGAGTCGTAAAATTTGCCAACTCATTGTGATGCCCTCATTAGATAGGTTTTCGTTAAATACAAAATTTTCATTTTGAGTTATTAGATTAATCAAGATAATCCTTACACTTCCGACTAACATGTGCCAAGAGTATCTACTGCAAAAAGAAAACGTTAACACTATCTCAAACCTCAAATTCATACTAGAGACATAGGTATAATATTTACTAAAAAAATATCCCTAAAAAAATAAACATGAAAATAAATAAAATAATATGTAATCATTTAACCACGTGATTTCTAATCCCTTTTTATAACCAAATAACATCAATGTCACTTTGAGAACCAAATAAACATAAAAAGACAACTATATCCTTCTATGTTTATCTTCAATTATATTCTCTACGCACTCATAAATATAGTTTTGTTTAATTTTTTTGACGTCATGATATGTCAAAAACAATTAATAGCTTAAATCCATTATAAAAATCAAATCAATTAATATTATCAATTAATGAAATCAATAAAAATGATTAATTTTCATAACTTGATTAATTAAAAGTAGGAACATAAATTTAATAGAAATAACATATGATAGAAAGAAATTAAAACAGAACAAAATAAGCTCACAAAATAAAATCTTAAGAGAGAATTAGAATTCCACATTAATTCTAGAACAATAAAACATCATAATTTTCTAATTAGTAAGGTAGTGAAGTTTAGGATACTTCTAAACAAACAAGAACCAATTGTACTCTATTATATATATTTTTAATTATATTCTGTAAGCCCTCATAAATAAACTCTACGCTTTATTTTCTAAGCATCACAATAAAAACAACAAATGTTAACTACCAATTAATCAATTAGATCAATTTTTAAAGATAAATCAATTAGCAATACCAATTCATCAAATCAATTAAAAAAAATCCAAAGAGTGGGAATACCTATGAGAGATTAGTGAGAGAAATTTAAGGCAACAAAAAATAATAGTTAATTAAAGAAATAGATTCTACAAAATATAAATAAGCAAATGCAAAATATTATCTTTAGATATTGTCAATTGGTGCAAGAACCGTTGGAAAGCAAATAAGACAAATAACTTAAAGACTCACCCGTATTTGAAAAGACATACTCTCTTATTCAAATTACTCTTATATGCACTAATTCTCTTCTTCTTCTTTCTAGCTTCAAACAAATCTTACGATCTCTCTCATTATTTCGCCATTCAAGTTTATATTTTCTATTTTCATAACCATTAGCCACAAGGTTTCATTAATCAGATTAGCGAGGTTTCAATGAGAAGAACAAATTTAGAAACTAGTTGGTCTTATTACAATCTTCAAAGTATAAAAATTGAAGAAGGAATGACAAACTAATTATGCTTTATGTCTTATAGAGTTGCTCATTGGGTTAAAAGTAGTTATGTTTTCTTGGTTTCATCCCTATCATGTTCATTGCATTATAAAGTGGTTAGATAGATCTCACAAGTGTCTTTTGTATGGTGGACCTGCTAAGTGAAGTTTCTTTATTTATCTTTAGATTCTTTATGGGATAATACTATAGGTTTA
Source organism: Cicer judaicum (assembly GCA_037974835.1). Taxonomy (NCBI): domain Eukaryota; kingdom Viridiplantae; phylum Streptophyta; class Magnoliopsida; order Fabales; family Fabaceae; genus Cicer; species Cicer judaicum. The sequence continues at coordinate 1,931,957 of JBBPBS010000233.1, read as the reverse complement.
AATTCAAATGTAGTCAACGTAATGCATATCCTTGCTTTTAATGTTTATTTTTTTATTTTTTTTATTTTTATGTTAATAAAAGCTAGATACCAACCCGCACATAATTTATTGGGTTTGAACACCTTATAGTATTATGTTGTGTAAAATAATAATTGTAAACTATAATTCATTTCATTTCAAATCCGATGAGTATATTGAACAAGTTGTATATAGTGTAAGATATTATGTCCTTTTAGATAAAGTTAGGATATTAAGTAACTAAACAACTTGTTAGATATTTAGTTTAGTGTATTATGTTGTGATCTTAATTTATTCTCATTGAGTTTGTTGTGACCTCAAGAACCATGAACAATATGTGCGGTGATTATTGTCTTATGAATTGCCACAACCACGAGGTGTATTTGATGTTTTCAAATTTTATTTTTGTGAGATTTACGTTTGATTTGAAAAATAATCATTTAAACGTGTTTAATGTTCATTATTGAATGGTTAAAATCATACATAATAGATATGAATGAGATATTTTGATAGAGTAACTGCAAGAAAAGAGTAAAAGAATAATAGAAAGTGGCAATTTAATCTTAATTTAATATATCAGATATTATTAATATCTAGTTAGTAGTTAAATGATACATCATCTACAAAATATAATATTGTCAAAATGTTAAAATTCATCCGCAAACAATCATTATAACACATCATAACACATAATAATTCTGCAACACATCATACTACACATGATTAATCAATAATAATGTCTTCATTGATGTTAACGACACATATGTGCGGCCAATGCTTCGTCGATGGGTTTTTTATGCTTGAGCAATAATCTGATAACACTACGCAAAAAATGACATTTTATAGCGCTTATTAAATACAAACGCTGTTGTATAATATTTTAAAAATAACAGAGGATATAACATCGCTTTTTTTACAAGCACTGTTGTAGGGTCATATAGGGTCACATAGCGCTTGCACATGATGTTTACAAGGCTTTTACAGTACTTTTTCAAAAGCGTTATAAATTGAAGCGCCCTCACATAATATTTTACAGCGCTTTTGGAGCGCTTTAAACACAAGCGTTGTAAAATATAGCGTTCCCACCATATGTTACATAGCTTTTAAAGCGCTTTTTTTACAAGCACTGTGAAAGACTTGCGCTTTCAGATAATTAAAAGGCCTATTAGAGCGCTTTTTTGAAAAGCGCTGTAAAAGGCTTTTAAAAAATAAAATAAGGAGGTCTTTTACAGCGCTTTTGGACAAGCGCTTTAAAAAACTTCTAAAAAAGCGTTGTAATAGGCTTTTAAAAAATAAAATAAGGAGGTCTTTTACAGTACTTTTGGACAAACACTTTAAAAGGCTTCTAAAAAAGCGTTGTAATGGGCTTTTAAAAAATAAAATGAGGAGATATTTTACAGCGCTCTTTCAAAAAAGCGTTGTAATAGAGTTTTATATATAACAGTAACTCTTTCAAAGACTTGCGCTTTCACATAATTAAAGGACATATTAGAGCGTTTTTTGGAAAGCGCTGTAAAAGACTTTTAAAAAATAAAATAAAGAGATCTTTTACAGTGCTTTTAAACAAGCGCTTTAAAAGACTTCTAAAAAAGCGCTGTAATAGACTTTTAAAAAATAAAATAAGGAGGTCTTTTACAGCGCTTTTGGACAAGCGCTTTAAAAGACTTCTAAAAAAGTACTGTAATAGGCTTTTAAAAAATAAAATAAGGAGGCCTTTTACAACGATTTTGGACAAACGCTTTAAAAGACTTCTAAAAAGCGTTGTAATAGGTTTAAAAAAAATAAAATAAGCAGGTATTTTACAACACTCTTTCAATAAAACGTTGTAATAGGGTTTTATATATAACAGTAAATCGCTACTGTTTCCTCTTCATTACATAAACTTCACTACGCTTCAGTGTTCTCCTCCTCTTCATTATCCTTCTCATTACAAACCCTATTGTCCCTACAAACCATATTGTTAACAATCTCAATTGCAAACCATCTCCATATTTGCTACTATCCCTACGAACATTATTACGTACTATTCTCATTGCGAACCCTACGCTGTCCTAAGAACCGTTCGTATTTCTGCGCATTCTCGCTGTTCTTTCTTAAACGAAGCCATAACCCTACGAATCCTACGTATTTCTTCGCACTCTTCAGGTATTGCATTCATTTATTCATCTATTTATTACATATACATATATATATATAATGTGTTTGTTAATGTCAATAATCACATTTATTTGATAGTGTTTTACAAGTTTTCTGAGCTCAAAGGGGTGTTACAGTGTCAAAGCAAAAGTCAAATAAATCACATGGATTCTAATAAAGGCTTGAAATATATGTCGTTAAAATTTCATTAACAATCAATGCACAAATATTTATTGACTTATATGTTTTATTTTATATTGTCCTCGTCAAACTAACAACATAGACTGCAAATACTATATATTGCGATTCATGAAGGAGATTGTTGATATAATCCCAGAAAGAGATCTAACTGAAATAAAGGAATGTGCCTATTACAACGCTTTTTTGAAAAAGCGCTGTAAAAATAGTACAACAAGCAGCGCGTTTTTAGAAGGAATTTACAGCGCTTTTTTATTTTAAAGAGTGATGTTGTATCTTTTTACAACGCTAGATACCACAACGCTTAATTTTTTGAAAAAATCATGTAAAATACTATTTTTCGCGTAGTGTAACTCCAGCAACGTGTAATAAGCTGGCATCGTATATGGTGGCAATAGTTTTCTCATTCAAATCAATTTAACTTTTTGTTAATAGAAAATAAAAAAGCATAGTAAATAATTAATTTACATAATTGAACTATTCATAAAAGGGACAAACCAATCTATACGTGTATGCGGTGCCTAATTCAACACTATAATACAAGCAATGTTCATATTTCAGAAACCAATCTATTTACTTAATCATTGTGGAAGAAACAAAATATTTAGTTATACTTCATTAAATTAAAATAGATAAAGGGGATATAGAAGTGTCAAATGAACAAATTGAGAGAAGCAAATTATTTATAAGTTTGATCTAAAGAAGAATAATATGCTTTTACTTGTACAATTTTCCTAAAGATGCAACAATATGCTGATAAACGGAGAACATGTCACAAAGGAGTAAACTAACCAATAAAATATTTATCTAACCAAACATCAGTGGTTACCAAATTAATAGGATCATAAAATTTGCCAACTCATTGTGATGCCCTCATTAGATAGGTTTTCGTGAAATACAAAATTTTCATTTTGAGTTATTAGATTTATCAAGATAATCCTTACTCTCCCGACTAACATGAGCCAAGAGTATCTGTTACAAGAAGAAACGTTTACACTATCTCAAACATCAAATTCATACTAGAGACATAGGTATAATATTTACTAAAAAACATCGGTCCAAAAAAAAAAACGTAAAAATAAATAAAATAATATGTAATCATTTAACCAGGTGATTTTTAATCCCTACTTTTTATAACCAAATAAAATCAATGTCACTTTGAGAACCAAATAAACATAAAAAAAACAAGGCTTAATTGCACTTTTGGTCCCCCTATTATAGTTGAAAATTGAAAGTAGTCTCCCCATTTTGTTTGTCCCCAGTTTTAGTCCCCAAATCAGAATTTGATGCCAAATAGGTGACGTGGCAGACGCTTACGTGGAATAAACTTATTATTATATTATTTTTTATTAAAAAATATAATTTTTATTTTCAAAAATTATTTTAATAATTGTGAAATATTTTTAAAAATATTATTAAATTGTTAAAATTATATTAAATTAAAATAAATTTGTAGAACCCTAACAATAAACAAAAGCCCCAAAACATCCAATTCACCAAACCATCCAAATCATATGAACATATTTCAAGCTAAAGCCCCAAATCTTTGAACCCTAAAGCCCCAAATCGTGCAACTGTTCCTGTTCGTTTTCTTCATCATCATATGTTTCCGATTTCGTCTTCGATTTTATGAAGCCATACAACTGCACTGCACACATCTATGGACTGAACAATTTTGAAATCATGAACCGACGACTTGCACCATTTGGTGGCCTAACTGCTGCAGCAGTTTGAGGAAGATCTTTGTGAGGCACCGCTTTGCGTACTTGCGCATGAGTTTCTGCTTCGTGTTGGAACATTCTAACTAGCTCTTGAAGTTCTAGTTTTCTCACAGTAACATTTTCTTCAACAATGGGGTTTTTCAGCCCGAGATAAAGCAATCCAATTCCAATTAGCACTACTCCCACCAGAACTAGGATTACAGAGAAAATAGTGAACGCATAAGGAGTAGCAGATCCAGGTATTCCATCCACATTTATGCCAAAAAGTCCAGTGATGATGGAAAGGACAATAAAACAATTGTTTGTCGTCATCGCTATTATAGAGATTAAATTTCAGTGGTCAGTAGAGATTACAAAACCTGCAACCATGCACGGACAGCGCTTTGCATTACATCATGGATGATTTGGGGCTTTTGATTATTGTTAGGGTTGTGCAAATTTATTTTAATTTAATATAATTTTAATAATTTAATTATATTTTTAAAAATATTTTACAATTATTAAAATGATTTTTAAAAATAAAAATTATATTTTTTAATCAAAAATAATATAATAATAAGTTTATTCCACGTAAGCGTCTGCCACGTCACCTATTTATTGACACCTCATTAAAAAAAATGACAACTCATCATGATTTGGCATCAAATTTTTGGGGGACTAAAACTGGGGACAAACAAAATGGGGGAACTACTTTCAATTTTCACCTATATTAGGGGGACCAAAAGTACAATTAAGCCAAAAAACAATTATACAGTTCTATGTTTATCTTCAATTATATTCTCTAAACACAAATAAATATAATTTTGTTTTATATGTCAAAAAACAATTAATAGGTCAATAAGAATAATTAATTCGCATAATTTGATTAATTAAAAGTACGAACATAAATTTAATAGAAACAATATATGATAGAAAGAAATTAGTAAAACAGAACAAATTAAGCTCACAAAACAAAATCTTGAGGGAGAATTAGAATTCCACATTAATTCTACAAAAATAAAACAACATAATTTTCTTATTAGTAATGTAAGTTTAGGATACTTTCTAAACAAACAAGAAGTAATTGTACTCTATTCTATATATCTTTAATTATATTCTGTAAGCCTTCATAAATAAACTCTACGCTTTATTTTCTTAATGTAACAATAAAAACAACGAATGTCAACTACCAATTAATCAATCAGATCAATTTTTAAAAACAAAATCAATTAGAAATACTAATTCATGAAATCAATTAAAAAAAAATCAAAAGAGTGGGAATACCTTATGAGAGATTAGTTAGAGAAATTAAAGGCAACAAAAAATAATAGTTAATTAGAGAAATAGATTCTACAAAATATAAATAAACAAATGCAAAATATTATCTTTAGATATTGTCAATTGGTGCAAGTACCGTTGGAAAGCAAATAAGACAAATAACTTAAAAACTTACATGTATATATTTAGAAAGACACTCTCTCTGATTCAAATTACTCTTATATACACTAATTCTCTTCTTTTTCTTTCTAGCTTCAAACGCATTTTATAATCTCTCTCATTCTTTTGGCATTCAGGTATATGTTTTCTATTTTCATCACCATTAGCCACAAGGTTTCAGCAATCAGATTAGCGAGGTTTCAATGAGAAGAATAAATTTAGAAACGACGTGGTCTTATTACAATCTTCAAAATAAAAAAATTGAAGAAAGAATGACAAACTAATTATGTTTTAGATGTCTTATGGAGTTGCTCATTGTGTCAAAAGTATCATTGCATTATAAAGTGGTTAGATAGATCTCACAAGTGTTTTTTGTGTGGTGGATCTATTAAGTGAAACTTCTTTATTTATCTTTAGATTCTTTATGGTATAAAACTATAGGTTTAAATTCAAGTGTAGTTAACGTAATGCATATACTTGCTTTTAATGTTCTTTTTTATTTTTATGTTAATAAAAGCTAGATACTAATCCGCACATAACTAACTTATTGGGTTTGAACGCCTTATAGTATTATGTTGTGTAAAATAATAAATGTAAATTATAATTCATTTCATTTCGAACTAGATGAGTATATTGAACAAATTCTGTATATAGTATAAGATATTATGTCCTTTTAGAAAAAGTATACCATATTAAGTAACGAAACAACTCGTTTGATATTTAGTTTAGTGTATAGGATTTTTTTGAAAAGTAGTTAGTATTATGTTGTGATCTTAATTTATTATCATTGAGTTTGTTGTGACCTCAATAACCATGAACAATATGTGTAGTGATTATTGTCTTATGAATTGCCACAACCACGAGGTTTATTTGATGTTTTTAAATTTTATTTTTGTGAGATTTACGTATGATTTGAAAAATAATCATTTAAATGTATTTAATGTTGATTATTGAATGGTTAAAATCATAAATAATAGATATGAAGGAGATATTTTGATAGAGTAACTGCAAGAAAAGAGTAAAAGAATAATAGAAAGTGACAATTTAATATATTAGATATTATTAATATCTAGTTAGTAGTTAAATGATACAACATCTACAAAATATAATATTGTCAAAAAGTTAAAATTGTTCCGCAAACAATCATTATAACACATCATAACACATTATAATTCTACAACACATCATAATACACATGATTAATCAATAATAATGTCTTCATTGATGCTAATGACACATATGTGCTGCCAATGCTTAGTCGATGGGTTTTTT
>JBBPBS010000233.1:1866873-1924847 GCA_037974835.1 Cicer judaicum | reverse complement strand
CAGTCATTCCTTTTCAGAAATTTTCACTCTTTTCTAAAACATAAAAAAAAAAAAAATATATGTAATTGAATAAAAATAAATGAACCAATGGTAATAAAAATCATTATAATGGTCATCATTTGAATGAAAAGAAATGAATCAATAGTAATGAAAATTGGTATAATGTTAATCAATTGAATGAAAAGAAATAAAAATAAAAATAAAAAATAGATTAATGGTAATAAAAATGGTGATCAATTCCCAATTATTTCTTTGTCCTTTTGTAACCTGTACCCAAAATGTCTATAAATAATCGACATCAATAGTAAAAATGAGAGGACACGGAAAAAATTAATAGGCAAAAGAGGAGCAATTCAGTAGTAAATTTCATTTTTTTATTGTTTCTCTAATTTTCTTCTTATTAGTATTTGTATTGTATCCATTTAAAAAATTATTTTTTTTCTTTATCTTTTTCTATTTATGCAAAAATAAACTCATATGTTAAGCTTTCATTTTTTTAAAGTTGTTTGTTACTAAAATTATTTTCTTTGCAACACAAAATACTAAAAAAATAAAAATAATTAATTGATATTTATAAACTAATCACCAAGAAAACAAATTTCACTCTATTGTGATATAAAAGAAAACTCATATCATGTCTTTATCAAATAACTCAAAAAAAAATCATAACAACAAATAAATAGTTTTTTCTTAGGATTAGAATTAATAGTCGCTGCTGCCGGATGAAATTAATCCTTGCTCGTCGCGTCACATCACTCACCCCAATCGTTGGTAGCCTTTTTGTTGCCAAAAATTCGACAAAACATGAGCAAATCCTTTAACAAATTGCTTCAACGTCACACTCATCTGTATCGTTCACATATCACTCGCCTTATGTTGTTTTCTAACAAAAAATAATTTTTCTTTATTTCAAAACAAAATTAAAAATAATTTTCTTTATTATTATTATTATTATTACATTTTCATTACGTTGTTTTCTAACAAAAAGTAATTTTTCTTTACTTTAAAACAAAAAATAAAAAGATAAAATCAATGACATCTCACCTCTTTTTATCTTTGGATACATATATAAAAATTATTATAATAAAAAAATAATTAAAATATAATAATAATAATAATAAAAATTGGACAACACATAAATATTTTTTACTCAAGAATTACATGAGTTTTGATTTTCCTATTGGACCTTAGGTTATGTAGGAGCATGGTTTTCCCTTGTCAAACCAAATTAATAAAAAAATATTTTTTCTTCTTTTAATAATGTAAATAATTTATTTTCTTTATTATTATTCTTTTTTATTATTCTTTTTTGTTATTCTACATTAAAATGATTTACTAAAAGATATAAAAAATAAAAAGTAGAAGTCTAAAAAAATCGCAAGGGTTAATGATGTCCAAGTTTCATGGTTTGTTGTGTGAAAATGAATGAGGAGATATACTCTTCTAGTGTCTACCTACATTTACTCGACCAAGTTCTTAAACAAACTCTTCTCATTGTTAGCTTTGCTTACAATTAATTGCGAGGTAACTAGTTAAAAACATATAAATGTAAAAAAGAAAATCTTCTTCAAATGACTTAGATTAATATAAAGTAGGAATAGAGATAAATTTATTCATACATATAAAATGATTAATTTTACTTTATTGTAATTAATATAGGAAAATAATAATTATTATATAATAATAAAATTAAAAAGTATTAGAATCATATTGAAAAAAATATTAAATATATAAGTATAAAAATGACAATAATATTACTAGTAGAGCGGATTCGGTTGCGAGGTAGATATCAACGGCCGCAAACCCATCTCCGTCCTCGAGTTTTAATATCGAAAAAAATTTAGATGTATTTAATTAAAATAAATTTTCTCCGTCCAAATCACAACAGATCCAATGAATACCCGCATTTATCAGTTGTGTTGACATCCCTATTTTTTATAATCAAATAAAGAGTAATCCCGTGAAGTTTAAGATACTTGTTGTTTATAATTCTGGAACAATAAATCAACATCATTTTCTAATTAGTAATCCCGTGAAGTTTAAGATACTTTTCAAACAAACAAGAAACAATTGTACCCTATTATATATATCTTTAATTACATTCTTTAAGTCCTCATAAATAAACTCTTCGCTTTATTTTCTTAACATCCCAATTAAAACAACAAGTGTCAAATACCAATTAATCAATCAGATAAATTTTTATAAACAAATAAATTAGAAATACCAATTCATGAAATCAATAAAAAAAAAAATCAAGAGAGTGGGAATACATGAGGAGAGATTAGTGAAAGAAATTTAAGGCAACAAAAATTAATAGTCAATTATAGAAATAGATTTTACAAAATATAAATAAATAAATGCAAAATATTATCTTTAGATATTCTCAATTAGTGCAAGTACTATCGGAAAGTAAACAAAACAAATAACTTAAAAGTTCGTTTGTATATATTTGGAAAAACATTTTCTCTCTGATTTACATTACTCTGATAGACATTAATTCTCTTCTTCTTTTTTCTAGCTTCAAAGGCATCTTACAATTTCTCTTATTTTTTTGCCATTCAGATTTCTGTTTTCTATTTTGATCACTGTCTGCCACAAGATTTCATCAATAAGATTATTGAAGTTTAAACGAGAAAAACAAATTTACAAAACTACCTAGTCTTATTACAATCTTCAAAGTATAAAAATTGAAGAAAAAATGACTCACAAGTTATACTCTATATTTCTTATGGAGTTGCTGATTGAGTCAAAAATAGTTATGTTCCTTGTTCTCATCCTTATCACGATCATGACATTATAAAGTGGTTTGATAGATATCACAAGTGTCTTTTGTGTGGTGGACCTATTAGATGAAGTTTCTTTATTTATCTTTATATTTTTTATGGTATAAAACTATAGGTGTAGTCAAGTTAATGCATATACTTTCTTTTAATGTTTTTATTTTTGTTTATTTTTATTTTTATGTTAATAAAAGATTTTTATGTTGATAAAAGCTAGATATTAACCCGAACATAATTTATTATTTGGTATTAATCAAATTTGAAAGAAAAATTTATTAATAGATGTGTTTATGCTATTAGAGTTAAGCCTACAAAAGGATATATGCGGTAATGAAAAAAGAAAATAAGGTATATCTATTAGTCGTTGAATCCTTTTTTAAAACAACTAAAATAAAGTTGAATCGATATTTTTAATTATTACAAAAGTACAATTTGTTATTATAGTATAACATAAAAAAGATGTGTACTTCTACACTAAATTAGTATGTACATGAAAATAAACGAAAAATAATAAATGTAAAATGTAATTCATTTTAGCATAAGTTTCAAGACTATAATCATTTATACATATGTAGATCATTTAATGGGTAAATAAAGGAAAAATAATAAATGTAAACTGCAATTTATTTTAGCATAAGTTTCAAGACTATAATCATTTATACATATGTAGATCATTTAATGGGTTTGAATACCATATAGTTTTATGTTGTGAAAAATAATAAGTATAAACTGCAATTCATTTCATTTCAAAACAAATGAATGTATTGACAAGTTTTGTATGTAGTGTAAGATATTATGTCTTTTTAAAAAAAAGTAACTAAACAAACTGGTTTCATATTTAGTTTAGTGTATATGATTTTTTTGAGAGGTAATAAGTATTGTGTTGTGATCTCAATGATGAGTATGTTGTGACCTCAAGAACCATGAGAAATATGTGCAGTGTTTATTGTCTTATGAATTGCCACAACCACGAGGTGAATTTGATGTTTTGAAATTTTATTTTTGTGAGATTTACGTTTGATTGGAAAAATAATAATTTAAATGTGTTTAATGTTGATTATTGAATGGTTAAAATCATAAATAATAGATATGAAGGAGATATTTTGATAGAGTAACAGCAAGAAAATAGTAAGAGAATAATACAAAGTGGCAATATGCATCAATAAAGAATTATAAGTTTGTTATTATATAGAACAAAGGAAAAGAGTGGTAGAAATGTGAGTATTGTAGCTGAAATATCAAGATAAAAAAAAAAAAAGCTCTCATATAAAATAACAAGAGTAGAATGCTCTTGCAAGAAGATGAGAGTCTCTCTCTCTGCCATCCTCCAGTTTCTAACATTTCAAAATCAATAAGTGAGATTAGTACTCTATGTTCTGAATATGACCCATCTAATTATAAAACAATGTTAGTTGTTTTTCAAACTAACTTACCAACCAATTCCTTAAATGCATAATGATATTCAACATAATATTGTTTCTAATATCTTATAAAATGAAAATATATGTAAGACCCATTATCATTTGTCTAGAATATGATAATTGGACCATTACTGTTGGAATACAATCCCTACAACCTTATGCTCAATAATCCATGTCAATTACATGATGAATAACCAAAGGCGGAAGCGTACCTGTGGGAATTGCCATTGATGAAATCCTGGGATGATGATGATAAAGCCAATGGGTTGGGTGATCTTCCTCAGCAAAACACCTTGAAGACCTTGCTCTCTTGATGGGGATAGAGAGAACCAGAGAACCAGAGAGTTTTCTCTTTTAGGGTTTATGAAACTGAATAGTCTTATTGTGTTTGCCTTGGGGACCACTACCCCTATATATAACTATTATTAGTTATATCCCAAATTGCAGTATTTCTAATTCAGCCCCTCATTAAATTAGAAACCGCCTAATATCTACACTATTAATTTTCATAACTATTATGCTCTTTAGCCATAAACTATTATATATTATTTGACCCTTAGTTTATTAGCTAATTATATAATGACCCTAACACACTTTATTAATTAATTACATATGTGACCCATAAATCTTACAATCTCCCACTGGTCACACATGTATCCTTAGGAGTGTGTTAGACTTTATGACGTCAAAAATGTCATTATAATTACCTTGAGCCTAATCCAAATTGTCCCGTCCATTAATCATATCAGCACATGGAACCAAATAGGCTTTCGTCATAATAAGCATAACTACACCCATCAATGATCACCCGCACTGCCACAACTAAATGACATAGACCCATTATGAAAAGTGTAGCATGAAAATTACATGAAGTTGGTCAATGTATGTCAATTTTCAACTGGTCCTACTTTACCGAATGAGATCATACCATAACTTAAATGTACAAAGTAACCAAAACTGAATATTTTAAACTTTATTTCTTATCAAAAAATCCAAATACAATGTATTTGTATTTTACAATTAAACATAGAACATAAATTACATAATGGACGAAACTCCCACTAAAATCAAGATCCCTCAAATTGTAGCACACCCATGTGAGCAGTACGCTCATGAAAGACCTTGGGTGGTAGACCTTTAGTGAGCGGATCCGCAATCATGGAGTTTGTCCTTAAGTGTTCTATGGATATCTGTTCACTTTGTACCTTCTCTTTAACAACTAGGAACTTAATGTCAACGTGCTTTGACTCGGTTGAGCTCCTATTATTGTTAGAATACAGGACTGCTGATCTATTGTCACAATACAACTTGAGTGGTCTTTCAATCCCTTCAACTACTCGCAGTCCCGTGACAAAATTTCTCAGCCAAATGCCCTGGTTAGATGCCTCATGAATTGCTACGAATTTTGCCGCCATGGTTGATGAAGCAGTAAGACCTTGCTTGGCACTACGCCAAGAAACTGCTCCACCAGCTAACAAAAAGACATAGCCTGAAGTTGATCTTAAGCTGTCTTGGCATCCCGCAAAATCCGAGTCAGATTACCCAGTGATCTCTAACTGGTCTGACCTCCTATATGTGAGCATGTAGTTTCTTGTTATCTTCAAATATCTCATGACCCTCTTGGCTGCTTTCCAATGGTCAAGACCTGGATTGCTTAAATATCTACCTAAAATCCCTACTATGAACGCTATGTCTGGACGCGTACATACTTGGGCATACATAAGACTCCCTACAGCTGAAGCATAAGGGATTTTTTTTCATTTCTTGAATTTCCAAACTTCCCTTAGGGCACTGTTTGAGACTAAACTTGTCTCCCTTAGCAACTAGGGTGTCCCCTGGTTTGCAATCCTATAACCCAAACCTTTTGAGAACCTTATCGATATAGCTCTTTTGTGACAATCCAAGAATACCTCGAGATCTGTCTCCAAGATCTTTCATCTCAAAATGCTTTGATAGAAATTTCTTAGTTTCGTGCAACATGCCTATATCGTTAGTGGCAAGCAGTATGTCATCAACATACAAGATCAGGAAAATATGTCTGCTCCCACTGAACTTATGATACACACAATCATCAACTGTATTCATCTCAAAACCAAATGAGAGAATTACTTGATGAAATTTATGGTACCATTGACGAGAAGCCTGTTTTAGCCCATAAATGGATTTCCTTAGTTTGCACACCATATTCTTTGGGTCTTCCAACACAAAGTTTTTTGGCTGCACCATATAGATCGTCTCATCAATGTCGCCATTGAGAAACGCCGTCTTTACATCCATTTGATGAAGCTCCAAATCAAAGTGAGCAACAAGAGCCATGATTATTCTTAAAGAGTCATTCGATGAAACCGGAGAGAAAGTCTCTTTATAATCAATCCCTTCCTTTTGAGTATAGCCCTTAGCCACAAGACGTGCCTTATATCTCTCCACATTACCATTGGAATCTCGCTTGGTTTTAAAAATCCATTTGCAACCAATGGGTTTCACTCCTTCAAGTAATGAGATAAGTTCCCAAACTGAATTGTCTTGCATAGACTTATACTCCTCATTCATTGCTTCGATCCATTTATCTGAATGAGAATCTTGCATGGCTTGATGAAAGTTGACCGGGTCGTCTTCCGTCATGCCAACATTTTCCTCTACCTCATTGATAAATACTACATAATCATCCGAAATAGCATTTTTCCTTTCTCTAGTGGATCTCCGCAATGGAGCTGGCTCTTGAGGCACTTGTTCTTGAGGATCTTGAATTTGATCTGGATTTTGTTCTTCCTGAACAACCAGATCATCTTGAGTTTGTTCAATAATGGGAAAGTCAACGGGTGGAAGAATCAGTTCTAGAATTGTTACCGATTCTTCCTCAAAGACAAAATCTTTAACCTTAATCTTCTCTCCAAACTCAATATCCTCAAAGAACATTGTCGTTCCCGTCTCAAAAATTGTTCTCAAATTAGGATCATAAAATTTATAGCCCCTTGATTTTTCTGAGTACCCTATAAAATAGCTGCTAATTGTTCGGGGTTCAAATTTCTTTTCATTCGGCCTATAAGGCCTTGCCTCAGCTGGACATCCCCAAACATGAAGGTGCTTCAGACTAGGCTTACGCCCAATCCAAAGCTCATAAGGTGTTTTAGCCGCTGCCTTAGTTGGTACTCTATTAAGAATGTATGCTGCTGTTTTTAATGCCTCTCCCTAGAGTGACTCTGGCAAGGTGGAATGACAAATCACACTCCTTACCATATCCTTAAGAGTCCTGTTTCGTCTTTCAGCTACACCATTCATGCTGGGTGACCCCGACATAGTGTATTGTGGGATGATTCCACATTCCTCTAGGTATTTGGCAAATGGTCCCGGACGTTGTTCACCTGAACCGTCATATCTGTCGTAGTATTCACCACCACGATCAGATTTGACCTTTTTAATTCTCTTATTAAGTTGATTCTCAACTTCTGCCTTAAAGGATTTGAACACGTCTATTGATTGGGACTTTTCGTGAATTAGGTAAAGGTAGACATATATAGAATAATCGTCTATGAATGATATAAAATATTGTTGACCATTCCAAGAAGGAGTTGGAAATGGCCCACAGATGTCCGTATGTATCAATTCTAAGACGTCTGTAGCTCTATATGCGTCTAATTTCTTATCTTTAGTCTGTTTTCCTTTAATGCATGCTACACAAACGTTAAAGTCTATGAAGTCAATGGAATCTAAAATTCCATCTGACACAAGTCGTTCAACTCTATTTCTAGAGATGTGACCTAGACGCTTGTGCCAAAGCACTCCTGAATTGAAATTGTCAATTTTTCGCTTAGTACCACGTGATTCCACACTCAAGGTTTCATTATAGTTAGCCACAATTTCCAACAAATAAAGATTACAAACCAGAGTCTAACCACCAAGTGTTTCCAGGTACTGAAGCTAAACTAATCTCATAACAGACCAAAGACAGAATCATACCTTTCTTAACACGCCAAGCGTGATATTTGGCACTATCCTTCTTCACGTGTCCAGGACTTCTGCAGAAGAAGTAGTTGTTATCCTTAGTCTGCTTCTTTTGTTCTGGACCCTTAGCAGCAGCTTTGTTCTTGGGCTTCTCAATTATTTTCCCTTTGCTCTTGTCTTTAGAGATGCTAGTAAAGTGAGCGCTTTCAGTCCTATCTTGCTTCAGCCTGTCCTCTTCTTGCACACATAATGAAATGAGCTTATTAAGAGTCCATTTCTCCTTTTGACAAATATAAGTCACCTTAAACTGACTGAATTGCGAAGGAGGAGACAACAATACTAAATAAATGAGCAAGTCATCTTTAAGCTTAGAAGCAATGCTGGACATCATCATAATGTGCTCTCTTATATTTCCCTTGCCTTGATACTTCATGGAAATTAAATTCTGAAGCAAAGAACTTGTTTCAGCCTTATCACCTTTTTTTCTTTTCTTTAAAGCGTTTTTCCATCTCAACAAGGAAATATTTAGCTGTAACTATCTCATCCGAGACAGCACCTCTAAAGACCTCAAGAATGCCACGCTTTATGATCATAAGACTTATGCGATTTGAGCGATCCCATTTCTCATACTCTAATTTTTCCTTAGAAGAATTAGAGTCCATAGGAGTAGGGGGTCGTTCAATTCTTAATGCAAGGTCTAGATCCATGCAGCCAAGAACAATCAGAATGTTCTCTTTCCATTCCTTAAAATTTGTCCCATCAAGGACAGGAATAGAACTCAAATTTGCAGATATGGAAGCAATAGATGCTGAAAATTAAATAAAGAACGAAACTTATAAACTCACATTTTAGGAAAATAAATAAATAAATAAATACATATGTTCAAATCATGGAATTTAACCCATCTCAAGATACCCAGTGCACCATTGGTGTCAAGTCTTTGGACAGTAACACCAACTGCTAGTGGTACTCTTGTTGCAACGATCAACTATTGACAATAAGACATGTCAAACAATAAACCTTCCTTTGGACCGATTTACTGCTCACATGTATACCAAATAATTGTCACACATTTATCATTGCAGGTGTACATGTGATTCTGCCAAATATTAATCTTCCTTTGGGCCGGTCAATACCCGCATGAATAAACATATACACAGCCATTTGACACTCTTTACGAGCAATTTAGACAAGAGAGATCACTTTGGCGACATCAAGTTTCAATTAACTCATTCGAAATGTCCATAGTTGAAAAAAAATAAAAATCTAAAGATCTTTTAAACCATTCAAATTAAATTCAATCACAATACAACAACTCATTATCCTTCACACAGTATTCCTTTCATTGATAATAATGAATGTAATGATTGATTGGTTATTTAAAAGAAAAACCAATGAAAAATAATAACATATTATGCCATAATTGATTTAATAGTGTAACATTTTCTTTAGTAAGATGCATGTTGGTTAGCACCTGTCACCTCAAGGCTTGTTTAAACCGCCAAGTATATCAAGGTATCATTTTCCTATAACCTTAATACATAAATATATGCAAAAGTGCATAAGCAAATCATCTAGAGATGATCAACTGTGGTTTTAACACCACAAATATTAGAAAACCCAATTAAAAAAAATAATCAGAAGCATGTAACAAAATTTAAAATGATCATACTTCCTAATTCAAACAAGTCAATTGATTAGGACATGTGGTATTTATCCTCCAAAACATAATCCATGATAAAAGTAACAAAGCAAATACAACATACCAACCAATATTTTGTCTAACACAAATCAACATTTCAGCTTAAATTCAACAACTATAAGCTTTCTTTCTCCATTGGACCAAATATCAAATACAGTAATAGTTTACTAATAACTACACTATGAAAAAGGCAGAAAAGCTTATGCAGTAAGATAAGATTGCAATAAATTAGGAATAGCATAACTGCTTTTAAAAGATTATCCGAAACCACAATTTTACATAAAAAAAATTTGATTGCTTTAGTGGCATAACAAACATTATGGGACAAAAAAAATTAACAAAAAATATGGATATTCCCAAATTACAAACCCTAAGATTTCAATCATGTCAAAATTCTCAAATTGAATCCTAAAAACAAAGACAATAACCGAATTTCATCATGAATTAAACATGGTAGGCTTTGATACCAATTGTTGGAATACAATCCCTACAACCTTATGCTCAATAATCCATGTCAATTACATGATGAATAACCAAAGGCGGAAGCGTACGTGTGGGAATTGCCATTGATGAAATCCTGGGATGATGATGATAAAGCCAATGGGTTGAGTGATCTTCCTCAGCAAAACACCTTGAAGACCTTGCTCTCTTGATGGGGATAGAGAGAACCAGAGAACCAGAGAGTTTTCTCTTTTAGGGTTTGTGAAACTGAATAGTCTTATTGTGTTTGCCTTGGGGACCACTACCCCTATATATAACTATTATTAGTTATATCCCAAATTGCAGTATTTCTAATTCAGCCCCTCATTAAATTAGAAACCGCCTGATATCTACACTATTAATTTTCATAACTATTATGCTCTTTAGCCATAAACTATTATATATTATTTGACCCTTAGTTTATTAGCTAATTATATAATGACCCTAACACACTTTATTAATTAATTACATATGTGACCCATAAATCTTACAATTACACCTTAATAAAACAAAGGTAATTAACAATTAATAATAAATTAGAATCACCATCATAATTGAAAACTATATTCAGAAATATTGTTTACAACATGTTTAGTAGATTCATAAAATATTACATCTTAAAAACAAACTACGATTGTCTGATTACATCATAAAAAAAAAAAATCAAATTCTAAGTCGAGGAGTTTGGAAGTGATATTCTGATATGCTATCAATTCCACTATCCTTCGTGACATATTGTTCTCAAGATCCACCAAATTTCATACTATCTTCTTTGAATGGAACAAAAGTCATGTCACCACAATTTTCCCTCTAAACTTCTGATTTGGAGTTTCATTGATATTTGTGTCCTTAAGCAAATTAAGTGTGAATTCTTTATTCTCGTACGGCTTAAGCAGCTTTAAAGGGACTAACTGCATTCCCAGCTTGTCGTGTGCACCAACCTTGTCCCAATCATAGACTTGTAATTGGAGAACTTGAGATTGAGGATCCTTCACAACAATCTTGAATTTCTCATTCCGCTCAGGATTCAAATTCTTCATGTTGATAGTGGTTTTCTTCGATGGAAGTTTGTCCTCAGTCAGGCTCAGTTTGACATATGGATCAGAAGCTCCCAACAAATCCATTTCCAAAAGCTTAATTGCCCTAACCACATTCACATGTAATATTCCCACGGGCTTCTTTATTGCCACCGTTGATTCATCAAGAATAGGAATTTCCAAGGTTTGAGGCCAAAGATAGAGGCTTGCTACTTGTTTTTTTTATTGTTTCCTGAACAAATCTATAAAGACCAGGTATTGACATAACTCCCCTTCTTCATCTGCTCAGACCATTTTCTTTACCCAAAATGGGGTTGTTGGGTAGTTTCTTGGGGATTTTTGGTTTCGCTATTGGAATTCCTTTTGGTCTTCTTGTTGGCTTCTTTCTCTTTGTTTATTCAGAATCAAAGCAAGTCAAGGACCCTGTTGTTAGACCGATTAGTGAATTAGGCCCAATTGCTTTGCAAGAGCTTTTACCTGAGATTCCTCTTTGGGTCAAGACACCTGATTATGAAAGAGTTGATTGGTTGAACAAGTTTTTATATGATATGTGGCCTTTCTTAGAAAAGGCAATTTGTGGGATAATTAGAACTACAACACAACCAATTTTTGCTGAATACATCGGAAAGTATCAGATCAAAGCAATTGAGTTTGATGAATTGAGTCTTGGTACTCTTCCTCCTACTGTCTGTGGCATGAAAGTTTTAGAAACAAATGAAAAGGAATTGGTCATGGAGCAAGTTACCATTTCAATCAACAAACAGAAAGCAAAAACAAAATCAGCACTTTAGTTTTATATATAAATAGTTTACTTAGATTGATCTTAAATAAATGAATCATTAAAATAAAAGTCTAATGCGGAATCAATTAAAAAGATCCAAAGTTGCAGCTACACATATGGCAGAGAAAGAACAAGCTTATGAAGTTCATTCATCAAGGGAGAGGCCAACCTCATCAAGCACCACATTCTAGTGTGTATGTCAACAATGCTTAAAACCAATTACATGTCTTATGTGCAGATTAACAAGTCAAATTATGGAGCAAGATTAACCCTTCAAAGTTACATTACATAAAGATAGAAACTCATGATGAAACTGATCAACACGAAGATTTGGAGTTTCATTGATATTTCTCACTTTGTCTAAATGTACACCATTTCAGCCAGATCACCAATTATCAGCCCCCACCAATAGAACAACCATACTCTCATGCTGCTAATTTCTCCAAAATCCCAAACACTGATGCTGCTAATTCTAAATCCACAACCTTGCATGCGCCACATAAATTCAAGCTTTAAAGACCAGTTAATAGTAGAAAAACACGAATGCTGAATGACATTTTCTGCTTTCTACCGATACCAAGCCAACTTAAATGGAAGCTTTAAAAAAAATAGTTATTCACCTGAATGAAAATTACTATCCAAAAAATTTGCAAGTCAAACAATAAACTAATCTGTTATGCCCTCTACAACTTGGTGGCAGTTTAAAAGATAGCCTAATGGTGGTTAAGAATAATAAACTTGCAAAAAGAGGAATTTCAACTTATCAACACTAATTTTGTTTTTGGCTTTCAATAAGCTCAAAGAGCCTTTTCAAATAACTCAATGAAACTATCATCAAGTGAACGTCAATTTACAAATTTTAGAACAAGCTCTCATATAAAATAACAACAGGAGTAGAATGCTCTTGCAAGAAGATGAGGGTCTCTCTCTGCCAACCTGCAGGTTCTAACAGCTCAGTCCATATTTTGCATCCTATCACATTTCAAAATCAATAGATGGGATTAGTACCCTAAGTTCTGAATATGACCCATCAAATTATAAAACAATGTTAGCTGTTTCTAAAACTAACTTACCAACCAATTCCTTATAAAATGGAAATATGTTAAACTTACCATTTCAATCAACACACAGAAAGCAAAAACAAAATCAGCACTTTAGTTTTATGTATAAATAATTTTCTTAGATTGATCTTAAATAAATAAATAAATCATTAAAATAAAAGTCTAATGCGGAATCAATCAAAAAGATCCAAAGTGGCTCTTACACATATGGCAGAGATTTAAATTTTGACATTCCATCAAACATTATATAAGAATTCTACCCCAAAAAATGCATAATTGATCAGGAATATGTAAATAGAAAATATCTCGACACTTAAGCACTATAGAACTCAATAAGTTCTACTTCAGTACAACTACTATACCAAAGCTAGGAATTGGAAAATAACTGCAAACCATACATAGCCAGGACACCTATATATATGACAGGGTAACCATGGCTCCAATTCTATTATGGTTCTTTGAGATACATCTGCAACTTACTCGGTAAACATTCTCAACTTTTACCTCTATCATATGCAGGTGATCTAATTTAAATTAAAGACTAATTTAGCTATATTAATAAATTAATCTGCCTAAGTAACATTACCAACATGAATTTTTGAATTACCTCAAAATGGAAAAGTCTAGGAGCCAACCCTGCTGTTTTGATCTTTCGCGTAATCATAATGCTCCTAAGGAAAGTTTCAAATGGAAAAATGAAAGTTTATTATGTCAGTTCCATCAATTGGTATCAGCAGTTCCCAGGATAGACAGAAAGGGGCAATTAATTTGCAACGAAACTTCATAAATAGTCTCTTGCTTTAGTTCCAATTAATCTAATCGAATCAATTATAAAAATCAAGAGAGATAATTAAAAACAAGGTTATTAATTCATTAGTTACCTTTGAATGAAAAAAACACAGCTGTATATTTTTTTTTTAATCTTAATTAATAAAAATATAGACTGCTAATGAGAATAAAAAAAAATTATCGAATCTAAATAATAAATGTAAAAGATTTACCCTCAAATAAGATTTACGATAATTCCCGCTAGGGAGCGCCTATTGGGTTTCGATACAAACTTGGGATCCAAACAATTGAGTAAGTTACCGTTGAAAAGCAAAACCTATAAATAACAGCTATAAATATGGGTACTTACTAATTCCTCTTCTTCTTGTTCTGTTGAGTTCAATTCACGCAACAATATTCTTCACATTCTTTTTGTGCGCGCGCTGGTGTTGTTAAGAGTTCTTCGTTTCCGATCAATTTACCCAAATTAGGTTGAGTTGAGTCACTCTTCATCACTGCCACCCACCGAGTCCCCGCCGGTGTTTGTTCTTTACTTTCGATTCTGCCTCTAGCTCTCTCAAAGGTGTGTCTTTTTATCACATTCTTACTTTCTATTTTTCTTTCCTTATTAATAATAATTTTATATCTTCCTCAGTTTTTTAATTTTAATCTTTTTTTTATGAAATTGTCTTCTCTAATTTGATAATTTATATGATTACTTTTAATATTATAATTTGAATATCTTGTTTCATTTCTTTTTATTTTTTAATTATTTTCAGTGCAAAACAAGAGAAAAATTTTAAGTTAGAGAATGGAGCACCAACAATATGATGGAATATTAACGGCAGTTCTAAGAGGAGAAAACGGAAGAGTTATATTTGAAGTGCGATATCCTGTTAGAAATGGTGTTTATGAAGTGATTCCTGCTATTTCATTTTCATCTCGCGAAAGAAACTTGATTTTGTCACATATGTTTGTTGAAGGTGCTAACTTTGTCCTTTGCGAAAGAAATGACAACCTTATCAATGATCTTCTTCATAGGATGAATCCGCAAGATATCTTACCGATTTATGCTCTAGGCAACCACTACATTCTTCAAGATAACAACATCAACCATGTTCCAACAAGAAGACGTTCTATTCATAACTTTGAAAGAATTAAAATTGATGATGAAATGACGGCTCAAACTTCGACATGTTCTATATGTCTTGTTGATTTTTCTTTTGGGTCGAAAGCGATTCGCTTGTCTAGTCCATGTTCACATGTTTATCACGAGAATTGTATTATGAGGTGGCTTAATGAGTCAAACACATATCCTTTGTGTCGTAGACTTATCTCGTAGATTCATTTTCTAACTTTACCGTATAATATTATAGGTTTAATTGGAGGGCAACATTATTCTTGTTGATCGATGCAAACTTAATTGTATAGTTTCTTTCAATGTTTTCATTTTTGTATAATATCTTGTTTTGTTAATAGAAAATATTTCTTTTTTTTTTATATTTGATTTTTTTTGTTTTTTACTTTTGTCTCTTCGATTTTTTTTATCCTTTTAATTTATCTATTACAGTATTGTATATTTAGTATTTTGTATAAGACATCACTTCATCTTATACCACAAAAAATCTTCACGTTGATAATTAATTTGATCAATTTAATATCAAATTGTCAATGAATATTATATATTTAAATTAATCAAATAATATTATATATTAATTAATTTGTTTAATTCAAATATGAACGGTAAAAAATTTAACAACTTTTTTACTTGGCATAAAAAATAGACTTTGAAATATGTACGTAGATAAATCAAATTAAGAGTTCAATAAAAAAAAAATCAATTAAACATATCCAAATAATATTAATTTTATAATTCTTTTTAAAAAAACAAATCAAGAATTCTCCGAGATTCATCATTGCAAACTCTCTGAAACCCTATCATTTTCTCCCTTGCTCTTGTAATATTTTTATTCCAAGCACTGAATTTGCTTGTTTCCTTGTTCCTTTCTCTCTGTTAGAGCAAGTGCCTTGTTGTTTTTCTCTTGTGGAGTGGTATTTGATTCTCGTAAGTTTTTATGTGTGCTGCTCCAAGATGAATCATTCTCCAAATTGAATCCACCAATTTTATTAATATTATTATTATTAGTATTAATATTGTTATAATTGAAAAAAAAAGAAAAAAAAAGGTTTTAATGGGCTTGGCTCACGTGAAGGAAATAAAAGGAATTTAGAAATCCCTAAGAACTAGAATGAAAGAGAACGGTTGTCAGAGAAGAAAAATAAGGGTTTGGTTCTGGTGGTGGTAACAGGTGTGTAGCAAACTTGTTCCGTTTGATCTACAATTTTGATAGGTTATTTCTACCACTGAATTTGTTATTTTAATATATTGAGTAGTTTTATCTTCTGTGAGAGTTACTTTGGCGTACACACTTTAGTGGAAGATTGTTATAAGGTTTTTATTGTTGATTGATGTTCCCTATTCTTATTAGGAAGACTCTAGTGTACCCATTAATGATTAATGGGGAAGATTTTACTGGACTAGGTCCCGTGGTTTTTATTCTCTCAATTTGAGGAAGTTTTCCACGTTAAAATTGTGTTTGTCTCATATTTAATTTTTTGCCAATTATTATTCCTCTTGGAATTGTATTTTACTGTTTGGCCAGTTATCTGCACAAGTGGGGAAAAATATTCCGCATTATTGAGATAGTTATCTCTATTTATCTCTGGTTTTTCCCAACAAAGTGATATCTAGAGCTCGGTTATTTGATTTGTGCATTTAAATGGAGGAGGAAAATAAAGGAACCAATATGATTAAACTCAACTCTTCTAATTACACACTTTTGAAGACTCTTATGGAAGACATGTTATACAATAATTATTTGTATGATCCTATTGAGGGTAATACTGCTAAACCCACAGATAAATCTGACACTGACTGGAAGAAGATGAATACAAAGGCAGTGGTTGGAGCTTAGTGTATATCCACATGTTGAAACTGAAATAGATGCTAACAAGATGTGGGAAAATTATAAGAGTTGTATGAACGAAAGAATGTGCAAAATAAAGCATTCTTGATTCAGAAGCTAGTGAATATGAAATACAAAGAGAGGGATTCAATGGCAGAGCATATGAGTATTTTTCAAAATACAATGCATCAGTTGACAACTGCATAAATTAAATTAGTTGATGAGTTGCAAGCGTTGTTATTGTTGAGTTCCTTGCCTGATAATTGGGAAGTCCTTGTTGTGACATTGACCAATTCAGCTCCAACTGGAAATTTAAAAATATCAACAATTAAAGAGAGCATGTTGAATGAAGAAGCTTGAAGAAAGGAACGTGGTTTGATTGGTTCTTCCTCAAAGTCAAAAGCACTAGTTATAGAGTCACTAGGGAGAAGTCAATCTAGAAATTTCCATAGACGCGATTCTCTGAAAGTCGTAGCAAGTCAAGAAGCAAGTCGAGGACTAGAAAAGAAGTGATATGCTATCATTGTGGCAAAGCGGGTCACATAAAAAGAAATTGCAGGTTTCTTAAGAGAGATCAATCAAGGGAAAGAGATGAAGACAAAGAGAAGAAAAATGATAAAGATACAAGATCAGTTGTATCTCTTAGTAATGTCTACATTGTTTGTGATGATAATTCCATAAACCTTGCATGTCAGGATTCAACTTGGATTATTGATTCGGGTGCCTCAAATCATGTTAATCCTAGGCGTGATTTATTCTTATCTTACATTGCTGGTGATTTTGGTATGATAAAAGTGGGAGATGAAGGAGTATGTAAAATTATTGGTATGGGCGATGTTTGGGTTAAAACTAGGATTGGTTGCAAGCTTCAATTGAAGAATGTTAGACATGTTCCTGATATTAGTCTCAATTTGATTTCGGTGAAAGCCTTGGATATTGATGGTTATCACACTTACTTTGATGGTGGTGGTATATGTAAAGTCACCAAAGGGTCCCTAGTGGTTGCAAAGGAGCAAAGTTTCACTTCTCTCTATAGAATACCTACGAAGCTATGCAAGGAAGAAGTGATAGCAATTGAAGACGCATCCTCTGATGTATGGCATATGCGCCTTGGTCACTTGAGTGAGAAATGAATCAACATACTTGCAAAGAAAAATTTTCTTCCTGTGAAAGGTATGTCTCTAAAAACATGCACTCATTGTTTTGCTGGAAAACAACATAGAGTTTCTTTTCATAATACTGGTCCTCATAGGAGGCAAAATATTATTGATTTAGTTTATACTAATGTTTGTATGATGGATAATAAATCTCTTGGCGGTGCATCATATTTTGTTACTTTTATTGACGACCACTCTAGAAAAGTGTGGGCCTTTCCTTTGAAATCTATAGATCAGGTATTTGGAGTCTTGAAGCATTTTCATGCAAGTGTTAAACGAGACAAGGGAAGGAAATTGAAATGTGTTCGACCAAATAATGATGGTGAATACAGAGGTTCGTTTGAAAAGTATTGTAGAGAACATGGAATCAGGTTTGAAAAAACAGTTCGAAAGACATCAACATAATGGTGTTGGAGAGACAATAAATCGTACTATTAATGACATAACCAGATGTGTTGTCACCAAATTTTGTCTGCTAATTTATGATTTTCAATAATTATGTAAAAAAATAAAAAAAAATAATAATGATGAAAATAATAATAAAAGTAAATAGTTAGACTTTTAAATTTTAGAAAATCATGAATGTGTTTGGTTTCTATTTGCCTCTGATTCCTTTTCACAAATTTATACTATTTTCTAAAATAAAATAAAACATAAAAAAATAAAACAAACGTATTTAATTAAATAAATAGAATGATGGTAATAAAAATCATTATAATGGTCATCATTTGAATGAAAAGAAACCGAAAAGAAATAAAAAAGAAATGAATCAATGGTAATAAAAATCAGTATAATGGTGATCAATTGCATAGAAAAAAAACCGAAGAAATGAGTCAATGATAATAAAAATCACTGTAATGGTGATCAATTGAATAGAAAAGAAAATGAAGAAATGAAACAATGGTAATAAGAATCAGTATAATTGTGGTCAATTAAATGAAAAGAAACCGAAAAGAAACAGATTAATGGTAATCAATTGACACTTATTCTCTTGTCTTTTGTAATCTATACCCAAAAAGTCTATAAATAGTCAACAACAAGAGTAGAAAATAGGGGAGGAGAATTTGGAGGACAATTGAGAGCACAAAAAAATAAAAGAGAAGAGAGAAAAGAGAGAAGAAAGATTGGAAGCAGGAGGCTAGTAAAGAACATTTCCAGTGTGGAAAACACTTATTTTTCTTTTTTCTCCTTGACTATTTTTTTTGACATTATTATTGTTATAGAGTTTTTTTTTACTATTTTTTGCACGTATGATATAAACAATAATTTTTTTTTGGTTTCACGATCAAGTTTTGGAATCAACTAATAAGAATCAATTTGATTGTTGTATAATCGTTTATTTATTTATCAAATGTGTGATCTCTCACCTTTATTGTGTTTTATTTCTTGTGCGTTAGATCTTAAATTCTCTTATTATTACTGCTCTTGAATTTTTATCATTTACAATTTATAAAAATAAAAAAAATAGTAAAAGTGTTTCCCTAAAATAAAACGATACACAAATCAATATACAACACATCGCTCTTATTATTATTATTATTATTTTCATTACTACCATTATTACTATTATCATCACCATTATGTTGTTGATTTATATATATATATATATATATATTAAAATTAGTAATAAAATCGGCCAACACATAAATATTTTCTACCCAAGCACTATGTGTGTTTTCATTTCCCTATTGCACCTAGGGATACGTAGGTGCAACATATTCCCCTTGTCAAACCAAATTAATAAAAAACATTTGTTCTTCTTTTATTAATGCAAATAATTTAATTTTTTTTTAATTCTTCTTGAGGTAAAAATAAATAAATAGTCTATATATAATTAATTATAGGGTAACCATTTTAATGGACGTTGTAGGGTGATAATACTTCCCTACTCGTAATCAACTCCTGAATCCAAATTTTTGGTTAAAAAATCATTATTTTAGGTTTTATTCAATTTTCCCTTTCATAAAAATAAAATTGGTGGCAACTCTTTTTTTGTGGAAAAACCAAACGCGACAAGATGTATGATCTCTCATGCAAAATTATTGAAACCCCTTTGGGGTGAAGCAATGAAAACTGCAGTGGATTTGATCAATCTTTCTCCTTTTATTCCACATGATGGTGATGTTCCAAATAGAGAGTGGACAGAGATAGATGTATCTTACCGTCATTTGAGAGTTTTTGGCTGTAGATGTTTCGTTTACATTTTAAGAGATGAGAGGTCCAAGCTTGATAGTAAATCCAAACAGTGCATATTCGTTGGTTATGGTGATGAAGAATTTGATTATAGATTGTGGGATCCGGTTGACAAGAAAATTATCAGAAGCCGAGATGTTATATTTCTTGAAGACCAAACTATTGAAGATTTTGATAAAACTGAATAGCAGAAACCAAATTTCAAAAGATACATTGATGTTGTGTCTAAGCCCCCCTACAGAAACTCTTGTTGATGGGGCGTTATACAGGTAGATAATAAGAATGTAACTAATGATCATGTGCCTCACCATGATGAACATGTTCCAGCTGAGCCACCAGTCGAGTTTGATTTGAGAAGATCTACTAGAGAACGTCAACCTTCTCAAAGATATCCTCCACATGAGTATGTGATGATTGTGACACTCTAAACCCCAATTAATTTTTTTTTTTAATTTTTCATATTTTTAAAACTATGAACTTCTTCCAATAACTTAATATAAGAACCTCCAAACATATTTATTTATTATTAAGGTAAAGAGTATCACATAATCATAAACACGTCAAATAAATCCAAAAGTTCCATCAAACTTAACAACTTGAAATCACAATATCAGACAACAAAATCCTTTTTGAAGTACACATACTTATGTTTAATATTAAGTGCAAATGTAGTCCCAACCCAATGTCACTATCAGACCATGAATTCCGAAAATAAAAAAATGCTCAAAATAACATCAACATAATGCATATAATAAGAGTCTTCAAACCATGATGGCTTCCTCCTCTCCGATAGTACTAGTCATCACCTGCAACTTACAACTTTTCTGCATCTATCGGGAACGCCAAACACAAAATGTGAAGGGTGAGTATCGAAATTATGTATCAATATAAGATATACGAGGAGAACACACAATTATTCTAATCAGCACAAACAAGAGAAACACTCAAGTTCATAATATCTAAGGTTAATCTAAATCAATCACAATAGAGTAGTCACAAGGATGAAATGTTATGCATGTTCTATACTCTATACTTCTTCATCATTTGGTTCCATTCTACTCTGAAGTACTTGGTTAGGAGATATGATACTATGCCACTACAAAAGTGGATGGACAATTCATGAATGGCCAAGTCCTCATAGATCCCCTCAACTCAACCCGAGAAACATATACGCAATAGTCGGGATACACTTGTGTTGCACGGTAGCTCCCGGCCTTAGGAAATAACCCACTAATCCAATTAGGAATTCCCCACTAGAGGTACCCCCAAGGTCTATCAGTCTTACCTTATAGTTCGATTGTAGCCCTCCATGATCATGCTCATTCAGTTGTACTTTGTAACACCCCAATTTTCTCATTACCTTATAGTATAATGATACACTACTATTATTATATGAGTGTTAATATGTGTTCTAATTTCTTTAGGTGTTTCTTCGAGGAATGAATTTGTATTGTTACACTAATTGTTACCTTTAGCACAAATAGAATGGGTTAACAATATTAATAATAATAATTCTAATATTGAGAATGGATTATGGCCATGACAAGTCGTGTTTCACAATCAGGCCTAGTAATAAACCTAAAATTACTAAGATATATATATATATATATATATATATATGAATATGTATATAAGTGATAATTGTATAGCAATGATTTGAGTGTTTACTTTGGAATTTTAGAAGCCTTGCCTTTGTTTCTATCAACAAACGGACTATGCTATATATGAATTGTTGTTATACAAAACTTCCAGAAAATAAGTTAGCAGCTAAGCCATTAGTTGCAATTGATTTCTAAAGGGAATTAATGGAGGATAACTCACTGAAGTAAGTAATTAGTTTTGATAAGGCAACATACGATCCATACAGTTTGCCGTGAAATCAAAATAAGGCAAAGAGGCAAATTGATTCTTTCAACTAAAAGGTTTAATCTATTTTGATTATGTTATAAAATTAAGTATAGTCAATAATAAGTAATAAATAATAATTATTATTTGCGCCCATATGATATATATATATATAAATCTATTTAAAAATCAAAACTATATATATTATGTTCTTTCTATCATACTTAGTTAAATAAAATTTGATTATAGTAATGTTTGTGTTTAATAGTATTAAATATATTTTTGAATTATATTACAATGTATTATTAGATAAAGTATCAATGTATTATTAATAAATTATATAATTACCTATTGGAGCAAGTAACTAATTTGTAATTGGTTGTTGCGTTGATTTATTCTCGCTCGTGGATTGTTAGAGACAGTGGTTGGCGAAGACGCGACACGTTAAATCAGCAGATCAGCTTCATTGGGAAAATCTTCAGCCAAGGTAACAGGTGAGATGAGGTTCGATTTTATGAGTATAAAATAACGTGAGATGAATGAGAATGTTGAAATTCCTACATGTTCATTCGAGGTTTACTACGTTTAGTTGAGCCTTATTGAGTACTAATAATTAATTAATAAAATGTGAATGGTGATAGTGAGGACTAAAATATAATTTAGCAACCTATAGAATTGTTGTGAATTTATTTATATCAAGATTGCATGTCGTCTGATTTTATGAATATTATGTTGATTGTTACTGTGTGAATGATATGTACTGGAGTATTCTTGCTACTTGAATGAAATTGTGATATTAATTGAATGTGCCACCTGTTTGATTTTTTATTTTGTGATTGATAAGACTGGATGATGCATTGTGAGTAGTGCAAACCAAAATATTGGATTTTATTGTGATTGACTGATATACATATATAATGATGAAAGTTGTGAAGTCAAACTGAGACTTATTGAGTTGTGATTTTGGAGTTAGAACTATTTTGTCATCATACAGGGAGGGTTTGCAAACCTAGTGATTCAGGGAAGTACAATTGAATGAGCCTGATCGTGGAGGGCTATAGTCGAACTATAAGGTAAGACTGATAGATCTTGGGGGTACCTCTAGTGGGGAACTCCTAAGTGGATTAGTGGGTTATTCCCTAAGGTCGGGAGCTACCGTGCAACACAAGAGTACCCCGACCATCGCGTATATGTGTCTCGAGTTGAGTTAAGGGGATTTATGAGGACTTAGCCATTCATGAATTGTCCGTCCACTCTTGTAGTGGCATAGTATCATGCGTCATAACCAAGTACTTCAGAGTAGAATGGTACCAAATAATGAAGTATAGAGTATAGGACATGCATAACATTTCATCCTTGTGATTGTCTTATTGTGAATGAATTTGATGAACCATTGGTATTATGCACTTGACTGCTTTTGAGGTTGTGATGATTTGATTTCTTGCGTGTTCTCCTCGTGTATTTTATATTGTTGCCTAACTTAGATACTCACCCCTCGTTGTTTGTGTTTGGCGTTTGCGATGGACGCATACAAGTTGTAAGTTGCAGGTGATGACTAGTACCATCAGAGAGGCGGAAGCCATCATGTCTTGAAGACCCGTATTTTATTCTTACAATTGGGATCCCCGCTTTGGTAGTGACATCGGGTTGGGGCTACATTCGCACTTAATATTAAACATAAGTATGTGTACTTGGTTGTCTGATATTATGATTTCAAGTTGTTAATTTTGATGGAACCTTTGGATTTATTTGACGTGTTTATGATTATGTGATGCTCTTTACCTTAAAAAAAATGTTTGAAGGTTTATATTTATTTATTTGTTTTAAAATAATTTCATTGTTTAGAAAAAAGGAAATAATTTTTTTTTTTTGGGTTTAGGATGTCACATTAGTGGTATCAGAGCCTGGTTTGTCCAATCAGACCGTAAATGTGTTATGTGTTCGCTATGTTTCCATGTATACTCTGTTATGTGTTTTGTGGCTATGGTTATTATTGTGTTAGTGTTGTAGAACTAAGTTAGTTTCTCACTTCCCTAAGTGTCTCACTATATTTGATTGGCTTATCTTATTGATGTAGGTAGTGATGGCTAGTGGAAGGAACGATGGTGCGATTGTTGAGGCTCTAGAGTCCATGGCAGGAGTTACTGTGCAGGCTCTCCAAGCTTTGGCTGAATCTCAAGCTACTGCACCAACCTCTTCACAAGCTGGTATTCAAGTTGCATAGATTGTTGCTCAAGCTATACTAGCTATAGTGGTGGCCAAGGAAATGTGCAAATAAATGAATTCATGGTGATGGATCGATTCCACTAGGTAAACCCTCAATCGTTTGAAGGTCACTGTAATCTTGATGGAGCTCAAAAGTGGTTACAAGAAGTTGAGAAAATTTTCAGAGGAGTGGCATGTCCCGAAGATCACAAAGTGCATCTTGGTACCTTTATGTTGACGGAGGAAGCTGAACATTGTTGGGATAATGCACGCCAACATTTAGATAATGCAGGGATTGCAATTACTTGGGCTATATTCAAGAACATGTTTTTAATTAAGTATTTCCCTAAAAATACACGTATTAGAAAGGAGATGGAATTTGTTAAATTGGAAAAGGGGAATTATCCAAGTACTATCCACTCTATGTTGGAGAGACAGGAGAAATTTCTAAGTGCATCAAGTTTGAAATGGGACTCAGACTAGAGATTAAGAAATAGGTTGGAATGCAAGAGATCTGTGACTTTCCTACCCTAGTGAATAAGAGTGGAATTATGATGAGGATAGCCGTGCTGAAAAGGCACATTACCGAAACCCTGGAACCATGAAGGACAAGAGGCTTATGCATCATAATAGAGGAAAACCTTACTTTTTTCCTCCTAGTAAATCTGGAAGTCGTCTAAATTATCAACAACACAGTTTTTCAACTGGAAAAGGAGCTATTAGTGGTAACAGAAAAGGAAATGGGAACAATTATAGTTATGGGAGTGGTAAATTAAACCCCAATGGACGAGGAGTTAGTAACGGAAATAGTAACAACACGAGTCAAGTCTCGCGCAACAACAATGGTAATAATGGTGATCCAGCTACTCCTATCCGATGTCACAGGTGTGGTAAGCAGGTTCACATGGCATATGAATGTAGAGATGTTGGAATTACTTGTTTTAATTGTCAACAACAAGGCCACATTAGCACCACATGCCCCTACCCAAGGAAGACTCCACAACCTGGAAACCAAAGTTCCCTAGCTAGCCGACCCAAATCCAATGGAAGAGTCTTTGCCCTCAGTGGTGCAGGAGCGTCTGAGAAACACAACTTGATCCAAGGTACATGTCTCATAAGTGATACTCCTTTATTTGTACTATTTAATTGTGGTGCCACTCATTCCTTTGTGTCTCTTGACTGTGTTAGATGTTTAGGAGTACCTATATCTCGTTTGCAATATGATTTGATTGTGAATAACCCAACTAGTGATTTTGTTGATACCTCTAGTGTTTGTCTAGACATTTCTATCCATGTGTGTGGAAAGGACTTCCGAGTTGACTTAGTGTGTTTACCTCTGTGTTTGGTTGATGTGATTCTTGGTATTGATTGGCTATCTGCCAACCGTGTCCGCGTAGATTTTTTTAGTAAAACCATTGAATTCATGGAGTCAGAAGAGAGGGATAAGCCTAGCAATATATTCACCGACCTAGTGAGGGCACTCTTGAAAGAAGATGCCCAGTTATGCATGATCCTAGCCTCATTGGAAATTGAAGAAAAAGTGATAATATGAGATGTTCCTATTGTGTGTGAATTCCCTGAAGTATTCCCTGAAGATGTCACTAGTTTACCACCAGAGCGTGAGATTGAGTTTAGCATTGACCTTGTACGAGGTATTGGACCCATATCCATGGCACCGTATAGGATGTCTCCCTTAGAATTGTCTGAGCATAAGAAGCAATTGGAAGAACTTTTAGATAAACAATCTATAGACCTAGTATTTCACCATGGGGTGCACCTGTGTTGTTGGTTAAGAAGAAGGATGGCTCTATGGTGTTTATGAAGTGATTCCTGCTATTTCATTTCCAACTCGCGAAAGAAACTTGATTTTGTCACATATGTTTGTTGAAGGTGCTAACTTTGTCCTTTACGAAAGAAATGACAACCTTCTCAATGATCTTCTTCATAGGATGAATCCGCAAGATATCTTACCGATTTATGCTCTAGGCAACCACTACATTCTTCAAGATAACAACATCAACCATGTTCCAACAAGAAGACGTTCTATTCATAACTTTGAAAGAATTAAAATTGATGATGAAATGACGGCTCAAACTTCGACATGTTCTATATGTCTTGTTGATTTTTCTTTTAGGTCGAAAGCGATTCGCTTGTCTAGTCCATGTTCACATGTTTATCACGAGAATTGTATTATGAGGTGGCTCAATGAGTCAAACACGTGTCCTTTGTGTCGTAGACTTATCTCGTAGATTCATTTTCTGCATAATACTATAGGTTTAATTGTAGGGAAACATTATTCTTGTTGACCGATGAAAACTTAGTTTGTATAGTTTCTTTCAGTATTTTCATTTTTGTGTAAAATCTTGTTTTGTTAATAGAAAATTTTTCTTTTTATTATATTCGAGTTTATTTTTTTACTTTTGTCTCTTCGGTTTTTTCTATCCTTTTAATTTATATATTATAGTATTGTATATATGGGAGTTTGTATAAGACATCACTTCATCTTATACCACAAAAAATCTTTGATGTTGATAATTAATTCGATCAATTGAATCTGAAATTATCAACGAATATTATATATGTAAATTAATCAAATAATATTATATTATATTATTAATTAATTTGTTAAATTCAAATATGAACAGTAAAAAAAGTTAACAACTTTTTATTTGGCATAAAAAATAGATCTAGACTTTATTAATGCATATTATCTTTTAAATATTTAGATAAATTAAATTAAGATTTAAAAAAAAAAAAAATTCAACTAAGCGTATCCAAATAATATTAAGTTTATAATTCTTTAAAAAAAAAAAAAAAATCAAGAATTCTCCAAGATTTGTCATTGCAAACTTTCTGAAATCCTCTCATTTTCTCCTTAGTTTATGTAAAGTTTTTCTTCTAAGCATTGAATTTGCTTGTTTCCTTGTTCCTTTCTCTCCCTTAGAGCAATAGCCTAGCTTGTGGTTTTCCCCTTGTGGGGAGGTATTTGATTCTCGTAAGTTTTCACGCCTGCTGCTCCAAGATGAATCCTGTTATCCAACATGCCATTGACTCGCAGAACATCATAACTTGTGGCCTAGTCCCCTCAAAATTGCCACCACTAACATTGCTACAATTATCCTAACAAACATAAAATCATAAAGATAAAGGTCAACATCGACATGTCGATACCTACAAGTCCTTCTCAAAACAACCACGGCTAAACTTCATGACGTTAACAAACAAATTAGTACAAGCATCAGGTCTGCATCAATCAACTGCTCAAAATGACGAAAACAACACCAATAATGCAGCAACAGGCCATGCAAAGCCGGCCAACTAGGAGAAATGAAGTTCTTATCATGGATTTGTCGTGGGACTAGTAATCCTTAGGGCTCTTCAGAGACTCTGTACCACAAATCAATCAGATCATGTCTTTCTCTTGGAGACCAAAATTATAGAAGTTTGATTCTTTTGTTTTTAATTTTTCTATTTATTTGATTAATCGTAATGTAATCCCCTATTTTTTAGATAAGTTTTTTAACAAAATATATATAATAACCTTCAAAATTTTAAATGATTTTCAAATAAAGTAAAATAAGTCGTAGAACTTGGTAATAAAAAATTGTAACTTAATTGAAATATATAAGTAATTAACACAAAGATCTAAAGAAGAATACAAGAGTTAAAATAAAAAAATAAAATAAACAAAGGATGTTATAATCTAAGACTTTAACTTTAATATTTGAAAAACACCACCCAATAGTATGTGTGTTATAAAATCGCAATAGCATAAAAATTAAATTCAGTGTAAAATACTTATGGATAAAATATTTATAAATGTCCTTTAATTTAAAATTAGAGTAAAATATTTAATTGTATAATTATTTTACAAAAATGACGATTAGAATCTTCGTATTATATAAAATAATTTCGACATAGTTGACTTAGAAAAAAATAATAGTCATAACTGTTTTAGATAAAAAAAATTTATCGCAACAACAAAGTTCCATAAAAAATAGAATAAGTAAAATGTTTAAATAAATCCTAAGTTGATCTTGACCTCTAATTGAAGATGATGGGGTACTGAAGACCCATTTGTGGCAAAAAGTGTTGCTGCTTCCGATCACCAATCCAAATCATCGTTCTGCTACATCTTCGATGTCATCTCATTTCCCGCATAACTCAAAACATTATGAACCTGGGATGTAAGTCCGATCCACAATAATAGTAGATGGTCACAATCTAAAAATAACATATATGAAAATACAAAGCACAAAACATAACATGACATAGTGTAAAGTGATAAACAAGCATGAATATATATACCATCTTATAAAAAAAAAACATGACTCATGTGACCAAACACCCTAATGCAATGCTTATATGTCAGTGCACATTATTATGGAATTTCAAACCCTCCTCGAGGGGTGTAAATCATAAAAGTACAACATCGACAAAGACTAGTAATGTTTACCAAGGTACATTCCCAACACAGACTAGCACGATTTACTATGGTGCAACGTCAACAAAGATTAGCACAACTCAATAATCCTCATAAGGATATGGTTCACCATTAACACCTAGAACAACTTTATTGCCCATCACAGTCACCACTAACTATGAAATGCATGAGTATACTATGAATCTTTCACATAAATTACTATGTCAATTCAGCTATTAAAAGACTCTACTTTTAATACTCATTATCATATAACAAACATGAATCGTGTGATCGAGCACCCTAATGCAATGTTTATAAGTCAATGCACATAATTATGGAATTTCAAACCCTCATCGAGGGACACAAATCATAAAAGTAAAGCATAAACTATGACTATTTACCAAAGTGCAGTCTTAACCAAGTCTAGCACGATTTACTATGGTGCAACCTCAACACATACTAGCAAAACTCAATAATCCTCTTAAGGATAAGGTTGACCATCAACACCTGGAACAATCCTGTGGCCCATCACGATTACCACTAACTATGAAATTCATGAGTATACTATAACTCTTTCACATCAATTGGTATGTACATGAAACTATTAAAAGACTCTAATACTCATTAAACACTAGTTAGTTTTCAACACTTTTTCACATAGCATACTCATGATAGATTATCATCAATAAAATTCATAACACATATGTTATCAATTTTGAATACATAATCCCATCAAATACATAAACAATCATGTGGACATTTATTTATCACTAGCGCATGCAACATGCATACAGACACACTATCCATTCAAACATATATAATATCATTAGAAAATGCCCTTACCTCGATGGTGCCTTATTACACAAGCAACTTACGCTACACCAACATAGCATATCCGATGATTCCAATGATACCTCTCAAATTCCTTGTACCTTAAACCAATCTATTGACTTAATTAGTACAAGTTTCTAAAACAACCCCCAAGTAAATCCTATGTTCAGTCGCTATCCAAATCAAGTAGGAGTTGACTTTCTCTTACGTTTTTTTACCTTATTAAGTTCCCTAACTTCAAAAAGACTTTGGTTTAGACAGTTAGGTGAAAATGAATTTCAAATCCTTTTCAAAACACTTTTGCCATAATTTGAAGGTTTCCAAATTATTAGTTTTTAATTATTGAAGCTCCACTCAAATCTTTGTCTTTACCAAATTAGGGCAAAATACCTTTATAAGATAAACTCTTATATAAAAGCTTCTCATAAATATTTTTCTCAAATAACACAAAACTCTTACATAGGTTTTCAACACTTAAATCTTTTATGAGATAAATCAACTACACGTTTGTTTTAAAATACAGGTCATAATTATTTCCAAAGCTTTTTCCCAAAAATATTATGACTTTCTTTTTTAATGGATTTGAATTAAAGAAGGAATTTTTTTTCTAAGTGTTTGCTTACTAATACTAGTAAGAAGTAAGAGAGAAGAGAAAATATTTTGTGATGATTTTTTTTAAGTGCGAGAGTGAAAAAAATTAAATGAGTGGATGGTTCAAAGAGTTGAGAGTAAATAGGCTTAACTTAGGGACAAATCTAATAAGAAAATGAACTCTTACTACATGTAAAAATATCTATATTTATACTAACTCATCATTACACCATCAAATTATTCTTACACACATTACATCACTCATTTCTAGATCTATTTTAATAAAATCATTACACTATCAAATCATTCTTACACACATCACATCACTCATTTCTAGATTTATTTTAATAAAAATATTTGCTCTTGTTGCAAACTAATTGGCATATAAATTTAATAGTAACACACGATGTTGTAAAATATTTATCGATAAAAAATTCTCTATAATTTGAAAATAATTTTTTTTTCAATTAAGATTCGTTTCAACTTAAAATAATTGTAATTTGAAAATATTTATCGATATTTAACAATGACGCGCAACGTTGTGAATAAACGTTGTAACGCGATACTCTTTCAAAATAATTGTTTTTTTTTTTTTTTTAATTTTAAAGTTGATATTAGTTATATCTTTTAATTGTATTATTAAATTAATTAATGTGTATTCTGTGTCAAACAAGAGTAAAACATACATTGATTATGTTGACGGATAAAATACAGAAAATTAAATCTTTCTAGTATCTTAGATTATCTGTTGCAAGAAATTATTATAAAAAAAAAATTAAGAATGGAAAACCATATTCAATATAAAGTTGAAGCAAAAAATATAATAAAAAGACGACCTACTAATAATTAAGACAAAATAAATAAAACGAATAAAAATATAGCCTATATGTCCGTGATTAATAAAGTAAATATTTTTAGTCAAAATAAAACAAGTAAATATTTAATTTACAAAAGCATTATAGCTATAATGTGTAGCCCACATCAAACACAAGATAGATTTTTGTTTACATGATTTTTTGCAATGTGTTTTTCTTTTATGATAATTACATGAATTTCCTTTATTTAAATAAAAGGTTAGTATAATAATATAATAGCATATTAATTGACACAGACATTTGTAAAACTACTATGACATAAAAACTACATCACATAACTAAGAGTATGTAAAATATATGATTCATTAAATCATATTGATAAATTGAATTGTACTCCACCAGAAAAATTAAATCAATTGATATTAATTTGACTACATATTTAAAATAAACAGGTTAACTAAATTAATTCAAAAATCACTTTAAAATTTTTTACAACTTTTTTAAATTCAATTAATTTTTTTTCTTAAAGAGTATTCGAAAAAATAATATAGAATTTTTGTTATATAAAAAATAAAACAAAATTTAAATCAATTTTTTTCTAGGAAAATTTTTGAGAAAAAAAATCGAAAACATTTTTTTGATTTTCTTTTCGAAAAATAATCAAATCGTTTGCCAAATGATTTTCAAAATTATTTTTCCAAAGACCTTGTTCGAAACTGATTTTGACTTAAAAAATTATTCAAAATATTATACTAGTTTATATTTATAAACTAGTTTCAAACCGCTTTAAAACTGCACTGAACTTGATTCGAAAATGATTTTTAAATTTTGAACCAAACCATTAATGTGGTTTGGTCCAGTGTAGTTTTTGCACTACGAATACCCCTACACATAACCTCATCCTCCATCACATAACCCCATCCTCCATCACCTACCCTACCGTAGTGTATTATAAAATACCAAAATCCTTAAACAATTTTTAATGAACTAGAGTGGAGGCATATAGCTAGACTATTTGCGATTGAGAAGACAACTACAAACTGATCAAGAATCTAGGTATAATATAGATGAAGTGGCATTTTCAGCATATATTGATTACTAACATGTACGATTCATGATTTCATGATCTCTCTTTCGTGACTGTTATACTAACCATTAAATAATTCAGAATGTTTTCATAAGTTATTCAAGAAACACATTAATAATTAAATATATATTTATCTTTTAGTTAATAAACTATTGAATGTTGAAGGGAATGTTATGCTTTAGGTGGAAAAACGGAGGTCAAAGAAACTAAAGATAGGGAGAGTGATGAGAATTAGGGCTTGTATATTCATCCACCTTCAAATTGAAATACAACACATCTTTTATAACCTCCTAACTACTAACAGACCCTAACAAACTTACTAA
Source organism: Cicer judaicum (assembly GCA_037974835.1). Taxonomy (NCBI): domain Eukaryota; kingdom Viridiplantae; phylum Streptophyta; class Magnoliopsida; order Fabales; family Fabaceae; genus Cicer; species Cicer judaicum. The sequence continues at coordinate 1,892,439 of JBBPBS010000233.1, read as the reverse complement.
ATCCAGTAAGTTCTAAAACTGACTTCTAACTAACTCTATTTTTGGTATTAACTCTCAACACCCCCCTTTAATACCAAAGATACAAAAAAAAAAAAAAACACTTGACACCCTATTCATCTTGTGTTGCAAACAACAATTCTCAATCAGAATTTCACAACATTCAACATATTCCTCAGCTTTATGAATCTCTCAGTTTTCAAAGCTTTAGTCATAATGTCTGCCAATTGATATTCAGTTCTGCAATGCTTTAAACTGATTCTTCCCTTTGTGACTTGGTCTCTAAGAAAGTGGAACTTTGTTTCTATGTGTTTACTACGCCCATGAGAAACAGGATTTTTTGCTAAACCGATTGCAGACTTGTTATCAATCTCCATTTCTTGTCCAATATCTACCTCGAGTTCCTTCAACAATGAAGATAGCCAATGCTTGGCAGGCTGCACCACAAGCTGATATATATTCAGCTTCACAAGTGGAAAGGGCCACCACAGATTGCTTTCTTGAGCTCCATGAAATAGGACCACCAGCAAATATAAAAACATTTCCTGATTTACTCCTTCTATCCTGCTTGTCTCCACACCAATCAGAGTCTGAAAATGCTACAAGTTGTAGCTTACCCTTCCCTGATTGATTAGGAAATAAGAAACCAAAATTCACTGTCCCTTTCAGGTATCTCAAGATCCTTTTAGTAGCTGCTAAATGAGATTGCTTTGGTTGAGCCATGAATCTACTAACCATCCCAACACCATAAGAAATCTCAGGCCTGCTATGACAGATGAATCTCAAACAACCCACCAGCTGTCTAAATAGTGTTGCATCAACAAATGGTTCATCCTCTAGCACTTCCAACTTCAGATTTCCCTCTACTAGAACTCTGACTTCATTGCAATAAGTCATTTTGAACCTCTTCAACACATCTGTAACATACTTCTTCTGATGCATTATTATTACACCTTTAGTCTTGACAAATTCCATTTCGAAGAAATAAGCCACTCACCCAGATCAGACATTTCAAATTATGATTTAAGCTTCAACTTCATTCTTTCAATTTCTGTTTCACCACTTCTTGTAATAATCAAATCATCCACATACAACCAGATCAACACCATATCACCATTGCTGAGAATTTTGATGTAGACTCCATACTCAACAGTACACTTTCTAAAACCAGATTGAGTAAGAAAGGAATCTATTCTTTTGTTCCAAGCTCTTGGAGCTTGCTTTAGCCCATAGAGTGCTTTCCTCAGTCTAAGCACCTTCCCTTTACTGCTTGCAGCTTCAAATCCAGGGGGTTGAGATACATAGACCTCTTCATAAAGAGGACCATTCAGAAAGGCATATTTTACATCTAGCTGCAGTAGTTTCCAATTATTCCAGCTTGCCAAAGACACAACAACTCTAACTATTTCAAATCTAGCAACAAGAGAGAACACTTCACTGTAATCAAATCCCTCTTTTTGCATGAAACCTTTGGCTACCAATCTTGCTTTATGCTTTGCTATGCTCCCATTTGGTTTCAATTTCACCTTATATATCCATTTCACACCAATGGGTGTCTTGCCTTGAGGAAGAGTGGCAAGTTCCCATGTGTTATTTTTCTCAATGGATCTAATTTCTTCCTTTATAGCATTGAACCAAATGTTGTTTTCTATTGCTTCCTTGAATGTCACAGGTTCAGCTTCAGCCATGAACACTAAGTGAACCAATTCTCTATCATCTGCAATTGCACTATCTGGAAACACTTCATAGTCTTGTAGTCTAGTAGGCAAGTTTCTGTTTCTCATAGATCTTTTCTCAGCACCATCTTGGTCTAGATTTTCCTGCACTTCTTCATTGTTAACTTGTTGTTCAATGACTTCAGTGTTTGCTGATGATTCAGTTTCTGTAGGTAACCCAAAAACTGAACCATTATTTCTGTCTAATTCTCCCCAACTACTTGTTTCATCAAAGTACACATCTCTACTGTATGTAACTTGCATAGAGGCAGGATTTAGTAGCTTATAAGAACCTGTTGGATGATAACCAATAAAGATAAGCTTTTCACTCTTATCCTCTAGTTTGCTTCTTCTCTAATCAGGCACATGTCTGCAGCATACAGAGCCAAAGACTTTGAGATGTCTAATTGATGGTGTCTTGCATGTCCAAACTTCCTCAGGCACTTTATCCTCTAATTGTAGAGTAGGACATCTGTTTAGCATATACATAGCAGTAACCACTGCTTCTCCCCATAGAGCTTTGGGAAGGTTCTTGCCTTTCAACATACTCCTAACCATGTTCATTATGGTTATGTTCCTCCTTACAATAACACCATTGTGTTGAGGTGTGTAAGGAGCAGTCACTTCATGCATAACACCATTTTCAGTGCAAAATCTTTCAAGTTCAGAGGAAGTAAATTCCCCTCCACGATTAGTTCTGAGTATCTTCAATTGTTTTCTAGATTGCTTCTCAGTAAGCACTTTAAAATGTTTCATATTGGAAAATACTTCACTCTTAGCTTTGATCAGATAAATCCATTTTTTCCTACTGAACTCATCAACAAAAAGCAGAAAATATTTGTTTCCACCAAAAGATGGAACTTCAAATGGACCACACACATCAGCATATACAACTTGTAGTAAATCAGTGGCTTTAGTTGGAGTATAATTGCTAAAGGAATTCCTAGTTTGCTTGCACAATAAGCAATTCTTACATATAGTCTTAGGAATCTTAATATGAGGCAATCCTAGAACCATTCCTCTTGACTGTAACAATCTCAAGTATTTAAAATTTAGATGATCATACCTCATATGCCATAGCCTAGTTTCATTAGTAATCTCTTCTACATTGAGACATTTTGCATCAAGTGCTCCAAACTTGACTTGGAAGGTTATGTTTCTGGTTAGAGGTGCACTCAGGATCTTCTTTTCTGTGTCATCATAAACATCCAGAATTCCATGTTGCAAGTTCATGCTGAAACCTTTCTCCAATAACTGCCCAATGCTGATCAAATTACTCTTCATGGCTGGAACACACAGAACTTCAGTTATCAGGGCTTTCTTGCCATCTCCCCTTCTGATTAAGACATCACCAGTGCCCTTAGCATCAACAGTTCTGTTGTCTGCAAATCTAACCTTGGTTTTCCTTGACTCATCAAAATTTACCAGCCATTCTTTATGACCAATCATGTGGTTTGAACATCCTGAGTCAAGATACCATACTTCATCACTTGTAACATTATCTTTGGTTATCATCATGAGTAATCTGCTTGGATCTTCAATATCTGTTGTTTCTTCCTTGACCAGATTAGCATCAGCATCAAGTTTTCTCCTATGATCGTCACTACTATTGGAGGCATGACATTCTGAACTATAATGTCCAAAATTGTTGCAGCTGTAACACCTTACTTTCCTGTTATCAACATTTTTCTTACCTTTGAATTGCTTGAACCCTCCTCTTCTGTTAGAAGATTCAGGTTGATCTGACTCAGCCTTGATATTCTCATGATTACTGTAATTTCTTTCAAAACTCCCTCTGAAGTTTCTTCCCCTTCCTCGATATTTCTAATCAGATTTGCCCCTAGAGCCACCTCTGCTAAAAGTTTGTGCCTGTAAAACTTGATCAACAGCAGATCTCTCACCATTTCTTTCATTTAGTCTCTGCTCATGTGCTTCCAAGGAACCTTGAAGTTCCTCAATCTTCAAGATATCAATCTTTCTTGATTCCTCAATAGCCACCACAATATGATCGAATCTTGGTGTGAGAGTTCTTAGAATTTTCTCAACTATAGTAAGGTCAGAAATCACCTCACCACATGATTTCATTGAGTTGGTGAGGATGAGAAATCACCTCAACAACAGATCTCTCACCATTTCTTTCATTTAGTCTCTGCTCATGTGCTTCCAAGGAACCTTGAAGTTCCTCAATGTTCAAGATATCAATCTTTCTTGATTCCTCAATAGCCACCACAATATGATCGAATCTTGGTGTGAGAGTTCTTAGAATTTTCTCAACTATAGTAAGGTCAGAAATCACCTCACCACATGATTTCATTGAGTTGGTGAGGATGAGAATTCTATTGAAGAATTCAGACACCTTTTCATTCTCATCCATTTGCATGAGTTCATATTGTCTCCTCATTGTTTGAAGCCTAACTTTCTTCAATTGTTCAGCACCAGCATTGCACTTTACCAAAATTTCCCATGCCTCCTTCGAGGTTGCTGCCCTTGAAATTTTTTCAAAATGAGGTGGATCCATAGATTGGTGAAGTATCACCATGGCCTTGCAATCTTTCTTCTTGTTCTCCTTGTGTGTCAGCTTCTGATGCATCAGTGGCATTCACCACTAGAGGTGGGTATCCTTCTTCAACAATGTTCATAACATCTTGATACCCAAGAATCGCTTTCATTTGAACACACCATCGATTCCAATTCTTGCCATCAAGAACTGGAAAGTTGGAGACAACAATCCCAGGGTTGAGACTCATTCTTCATAGCTTCTTACATTTGTATCACAATATCTCTACATTCAAGTGATTATACAAAAGATATAAAAATAAAAAGTAAAAATATATAAAAATCGCAAGATGTCCAAGTTTCATGTTTGTTGTGTGAAAATGAATTAGGAGATATACTCTTCTAGTGTCTACTACATTTAATGGAACAAGATTTTATACAAACTCTTCTCATTGTTAGCTTTGCCTAAAATTAATTGCTAGGTAATGAGTTAAAAACATATAAATGTAAAAAAGAAAACCTTCTTCAAATGACTTACATTAATAAAAAGTAAGAATAGAGCACTACAAGAAAACACTCATTTTGTGGTCAACTTTACAAATATTTTGTGATAAAAAAAAATCTCATAAATTACTGACCGAAAAAACCCTCACAAATAATAAAATTCAAATGGGACGTTATTTTGTGGTTGAAAAAAATCCTCACAAAGGACTACAATTTTATCTAAATTTTGTGGCTGCCTAAGCTCTCACAAAATCACATAATCCAGCTGAATTGTAGTGCTTTATGAGTTGTGAGGGCTTTTTCAGCCACAAAATCACCCTTTTATGAGGGTAAAGGCCGCCACAAAGGTAAATCATTTGTGACCGTCTAGGCCGCCACAAAGTCAGTGGACCATTACACTTTGTGGCTGCAAAGGCCGCCACAAATGTCGAATGAACCATTTCCAGTTGTGGCTGCTTAGACCGCCACAAATGCCTTCTTTGCTGATCGTAAACGCTGCCACAAAGCCGTCAGTTACCGTTGAATTTTGTGGCTGCTTTGGCTGCCACAAAGGATCAAGATTTTTTTATAAATTTCACTCGTCTTATCATTTTTCATTTCTACCTTCTCTCTAAACTTTCTTTCTAAATTTTCTCTCCACCTTCTCTCTACAAATATTATTTCTCCAAGTTTTTTCTCAACCTTGTATCTTGAATTTTGGTAAGTTTTTTTTTTTTATATTTTGTTTTTAATTTTTGATTTGAAGTTATTTATTTAATGAATATTATTTAATTTTTATTTTAATAGTGATGCTATTGTGTTTACTTCGAAGAGTTCTCAGTTGTGTGAAAGCTTCAAGTCAGACACTACCCAACATCAAGTTAGTATTTAATACATTTTAAATATAGATTATTAAAATATGTGATATTATATACATAAGATATTTTTTAATCAACTTTAACGTTTATGGCAGCCTAAACCCTCACTGGTGTTATACCTTCCATTGAACAACCACAGACTATTGAGCTTAAACCACTTCCTGAAAATTTGAAATATGCTTATTTAGAAGGAAATGGCAATTTACATGCGATTATTTCAGCCAAACTTGAAGATGAACAGGAACATAAGGTGTTGCAGATTTTGAGAAAACGCAAGAAGGCAGTTAGATGGACCTTGGCTGATATTCCTGGTATTAGCCCATCCATGTGTATGCATAGGATACTACTAGAGGACGGGTTGAAATCAGTCATGCAACCCCAAAGACGACTTAACCCATTAATTTTGGATGTTGTAAAAAAATAAGTGACCAAGCTCTTGCAAGCAGACATTATATACCCCATCTCTGATAGTCAATGGGTGAGTTTGGTGCAGGTAGTCCCAAAGAAAACTAGACTCACAGTGGTTAAAAATGAAAATATTGAACTTATCCCCACACGAGTGCAGAACAGCTAACGAGTATGCATCGATTACAGGAGACTAAACCAGACAACTAGAAAAGATCATTTTCCTTTACCATTCATTGATCAGATGCTTGAGTGTTTGGCTGGTAAGTCACATTATTGTTTTCTTGATGGTTTTTCTGGTTATTTTTAGATCCATATTGCACCAGAGGACCAAGAAAAGACTACATTCACTTGTCCTTTTGGCACATTTGCCTACAGGAGGATTCCCTTTGGCCTATGCAATGATCCTGACACTTTCCAACGCTGCATGATTAGTATTTTCTCTAACTTGATAGAAAATTGTATTGAATTTTTCATGGATGATTTTATTGTTTATGGTTCCTCATTTGATGCATGTTTGAACAATTTAGATAGAGTTTTGCATAGATGTATTGAAACTAACCTTGTGTTGAATTATGAAAATTGTCATTTTATGGTTGAACAAGGCATAGTTTTGGGACATGTGATCTCTAAAAATGGGATTGAAGTGGATCCTGCCAAAATTAATGTGATTTCTAATCCATTTTGCATCCGCGAGATTCGTTTTTTTCTAAGGCATGCAGGTTTTTACAGGCGATTTATCAAGGATTTCAGCAAGATATCTCTTCCACTATCGAATTTACTGTAAAAAGATGTCAGTTTCACCTTTGAAGACAAATGCAAGAAGGCGTTTGATTTCTTACAGGCAGCACTAACCTCTACTCCCACAATTTAGCCACCCAATTGGACCCTCCCTTTTGAAATTATGTGTGATGCATCTAACTATACCGTGGGAGCAGTCCTTGCACAAATGGTTGGTAAGGGTGCCCATGTTATTTATTATGCTTCTAGAACTTTAGATTCTACACAGGCTAATTATACTACCACTGGAAAGGAAATTTTAGCTATTGTTTTTGCACTTGATAAGTTTATATCATATTTGTTAGGTTCGAAGGTAGTTGTTTTTACTAACCATGCAACTTTGAAGTTCTTGTTGAAGAAACCAGAAGTAAAACCAAGATTGATCCGGTGGATGTTGTTACTCCAAGAATTTGATTTAGAGATTAAAGATAAGAGTGGAGCTAAAAATTTGGTGGTAGATCATTTGAGCAGAATAGAAATGGATGAGGACCCCATCCCTATAAGACCCATAATTTTAAAGTGTACTCTATGTAATTTGGTGTATTTTTGGTTTTGAACTCAGAGGCTTTTTAGCCAAAGTTATTAATATTTTGGAGTTTATATGTCCAAAAAGATATTTTGATGCCTGATTAGAAGAGTTTAATGCGTTATGGGTGAAAGGGTAATTTAATAAATATCTAAAGATTTGGAGATATTTGTTAATTATTATTAATATATATATATATATATATATATATGTTTATATATAAAGAAATGGGAAGGAAAGAAAAAGGAAAAACAAAGGAAAGAAAGAGAAAGGAGAGAAAAACAAAAAATTTCCATCTTCTTCCTCCCCTGCTGCCTCGCGTGTTCACTTTCTTCCTTCCTCCATCTTCATCCATTTTCGTTGCTCTTACTTCCTTTGAGTTCGAAAAGTGATAGTGGGTGATAGGACAAGGACTTCTCAACTTCACTCTCCCTCTTTGATCCAAAAACGAAGAAAAACGATTTAGGGATTTCAAAACCGTCAAACACAAATCTTCCCGTTTCTTCTAGATCTAAGCTTCGTTTCACGAAGAGATAGAAGGAAAAGTTGCTCACCTCCGTGCTACGGTGCTAGTGGACCAACTTTGGAAGCGGCATTGCGAGCAGAGATTTTACCAGATTTACTCGCGGTACCGTAATCGAACGTGGAAGCTAACGTGAAGGCAAGGGCTCCTTCCAAACTTTTAGATTGCATTTAGGGCCTTACCTGTGATTGTGTGGAAAAGAATTTTATTAGGGTTGGAGTTGATTTGGAGAAAATGAATTTAATGCTTTTATGGGTGAAATTCTAACGTGGGGTTTTGGTGATATTGATGAATGTTTCGTGGAAAATGAATTTAACCTTTATGTATGATTTTGAGTAAATGAAATTTGTTGTGTTTGAGTGATGGATTGTGTTAATTTGTGTCGTCGTATTCGGCGTGTTCATACTTGATGTTTGTTGATTGATGTGTTTTGGTGTGAAATATGGATTGAATGTGAAAGTATGTTTGAGTTTGTTTTGTTTGGAATTTGAAAACCATTAAGTGAAACGAGTATTAAGAATGGGGAATCTCTTAATGTCTTGTTTACTTAATGTGAGTTTGTGAAAATCGTTTAAGTTAAATGAGAATTAAGAATGGGGAATCTCTTAATGTCTCGATTACTTAATGTTGTTTGAAAATCGTTTAAGTTAACTGGGTGTTAAGAATGGGGAATCTCTTAATGTCTTGGTTTCTTAACGTTTGTTTTTGAAAAATCGTTTCAGTTAAATGAGTATTAAGAATGGGGAATCTCTTAATGACTTGTTTACTGAATGTCTTGTTGTGGAAATCGTTTAAGTCAAAAGTATATTAAGAATGGGGAATCTCTTAATATGTCTGTTTGCTTATGGTTGTTGAGAAAATCGTTAAGTTAAATGAGTATTAAGAATGGGGAATCTCTTGATATATGCGTTTACTTAATATCGTCGTGAAAATGATTTTGTGGAGAAATGAATTGTCGTGTTTTGGCGTGTATAGTGTAATAAATTTGTGAGTATGTTTGAGTCCGTGTTGCGATTGTCAAGTCAAGGTGATGCCATGTGATTTGTTGGTTCATCTTGTCTGTGTTGGGATTGTCGAGTCAAGGTGATGCCATGTGATTTGTTGGTTCATCTTATCTGTGTTGGGATTGTCGAGTCAAGGTGATGCCATGTGATTTGTTGGTTCATCTTGTCTGTGTTGGAATTGTCGAGTCAAGGTGATGCCATGTGATTTGTTGGTTCATCTTGTCCGTGTTGGGATTGTCGAGTCAAGGTGATGCTATGTGATTTGTTGGTTCATCTTGTCTGTGTTGGGATTGTCGAGTCAAGGTGATGCCATGTGATTTGTTGGTTCATCTTGGCTGTGTTGGGATTGTCGAGTCAAGGTGATGCCATGTGATTTGTTGGTTCATTTTGTCCGTGTTGGAATTGTCGAGTCAAGGTGATGCCATGTGATTTGTTGGTTCATCTTGTCCGTGTTGGGATTGTCGAGTCAAGGTGATGCCATGTGATTTGTTGGTTCATCCTGTCCGTGTTGGAATTGTCGAGTCAGGGTGATGCCATGTGATTTGTTGGTTCATCTTGTCTGTGATGGGATTGTCGCGTCAAGGTGGTGCCATGTGATTTGTTGGTTCATCTTGTCTGTGTGGGTATTGCGTTGTAATCGTTAAGCGGTATGTTTTGAAATTGTGTGTAAGAGTGTTGATTTCAAGTTTATTATTGAGTATTTGAACTTGAGATGTCATTGTGATTGTGTTGATTTTACTAAGAGTTATGTTTTGAAATTGTGTGATAGCAAGTTTGATTGCAAAACTATTTCGAAAACCCAACTTGTCATGGTGAATGTGTGGGAATTGCTAAGTGTTAAGATTTGGAGTTGTGTATGAATGTGATTGAATTAGTTTATGTATTTTTGGAAGAATATGGAGGAAAATCGATTGCCCAATCGATTGGCATTAAGTCAGTGGTTCAGTAATGCTGTCAATCGATTGCCCAATCGATTGCTCAGTTGATTGCCCAATCGATTGGCATTAAGTCAGTGGCTCAGCAATGCTGTCAATCGATTGCCTAATCGATTGGCATTAAGTCAGTGGCTCAGCAATGCTGTCAATCGATTGCCCAGTTGATTGCCCAATCGATTGGCATTAAGTCAGTGGCTCAGCTATGCTGTGAATCAATTGCCCAATCAATTGCCCAATCAATTGTCGATTGATTTAAGCCCAGAGTTCAGATTTTTCAAAACAGCTTTCAAGCAATCGATTTCCCAATCAATTGGCTTAGTGGAAATTCTTATTTTGAGTTAGATAATCGATTGCTCAATTGATTTATCAATGTTTTGGTCAGTTATGTATTACTTGATGGATTGAGAACTTCATTTTGATTTCATTTTTATTTGGCAAGTATTATATGCGCTTTTAGCATATGAAAAATCCTTTCAAGGTGCATGCTTAGTGGAAAGGTTATTTATGCATTTAAAATCTTGAATGTTATGTATTAACTGTTAATTTCGGTTGGTGACCCTTTACAATTATTGTGGAAATTTGGGCTTTGCCCTCAGATGAGAGCCAGGACAATCCTACCGGTTCGTACCCTGCGGATGGGAATGCTTGACTGGAGCTAGGTTAGGAGGATCCTACGGGGCGCGTGGTGATCACTCAGGGTTTTTAGCTTTTTGGTAGAATGATCAGATTAGGATGACATAGAGGGAACATATGTCTTTATTTTGAATTGTGGTTTTTTTTAAAATTGGAAGACTGTATCTTTACTCCTATTGTCAGAATGACATCTTATTTTGACGAGTCCATGTATCACTTATGATTGTGTAAATTCTTTGGATTCATACTTTGAGAAACTTTTCCGCTGCTTGTTAAATTATAATGACTTAATTATTTATTCAAAGGTTTTACCTTATTTATTTCTCTATTGTATTTTAATTTCGTTTAAAAAAAAAAAAAATACACCCCCGCTTTGAAAATCTGGGTGTTACAGTAACCTCCTAACCCATATATATATATATATACTAGTATGCTAACCTAGGTCTTCTCCTTATTGTAACTATGACTTCCGTAACCTCCTAACCCATATATATATATATATACTAGTATGCTAACCTAGGTCTTCTCCTTATTGTTACTATTATTATTATTATTATTATTATTATTATTATTATTATTATTAAATTCTCGATATTATTTTATTTATATCTAAATATATATCTATTTATTTTATTTTAATTATTTTTTTGTAATTTAAATATGGTTAATATTAATAATTTAAATCGATCACTAAAGCAAACACACAGACACTCCTAAAGAAGTTAGAGCACATATTAACACCCATATATAAAAAATATAGTATCGTATCATTGTACTATTTAAAATAATATAATGGAAAATTGGGGTGTTACAAAATTCAAAAATAATGTCCAGTACTCGAAACAACCAACATAATGACCAAAAAGTGAAAATTATAATCCGTCCAAGCAAGAAGTTGTGGATGCTTTCCGTGAAAGGGAGTCACAATTTATAAAACCAATGCCAAAAATGGATTTGGCGGTTGATTTTGAGTGGAAAAATGGTTAAAATACATCAAAACGCAAATAGAATACATGGTTTTGAAGAGAGAGAAACAGGAACAATGATGGAAAAACCAAAGTGGGTTGGGCAATGCCAGGAAGAAGGGAGCGATGAACCCTTTGCAAATGAGTGGGGTGCAAACAAGAATGTTCCTTAAATGGGGGTGCAAATAACAATCTAGTACAAACATATTTCTCTTTATCATTTTAAAGTTCTAAATAAAGAAAGAAAAAAGAACTAATCGCTTATTCTACTCATTCATAAATAAATAATATTTTTCAAAATACTTATACTAAAATAATATCTATATATATATATATATATTTAAATAAAATATAATATCAAAACATTAAATTAACCATTAAATCAGGATAATTATGCATAAAATGATCACAAAAATAACAAATACACAAGAATTAATAATAATATTACTAATATATTAAAATAATTATTTATGAAATAACAATTAAAATCAAACGATAGTTATAAATATTTAAAATATAACTATACACGCAATAATACCACCACAATTACACACCCAAAAATACTATTAACTCATATTACTCATTAAATTAAATATGTATATAATCGATTGGCATTAAGTCAGTGGCTCAGTTATGCTGTCAATCAATTGCCCAATCGATTGGCATTAAGTCAGTGGCTCAGCTATGCTGTCAATCAATTGCCCAATCAATTGCCTAACCAATTGTCGATTGATTTAAGCCTAGAGTTCAGATTTTTCAAAACAACCTTCAAGCAATCGATTTCCCAATCGATTGGCTTAGTGGAAATTCTTATTTTGAGTTAGATAATCGATTGCTCAATTAATTTATCAATGTTTTGTTCAGTTGTGTATTACTTGATGGATTGAGAACTCTATTTGATTTCATTTACATTTGGCAAGCATTGTATGAACTTTTAGCATATGGAAAATCCTTTTAAGGTGCATGCTAAGTTGAAAAGGTATTTTGTGCATTTAAAAATATAAATGTTATGTGTTAACTGTTAATTTCGGTTGGTGACCCTTTGCAACTATTGTGGAAATCTGGGCTTTGCCCTTAGATGAGAGTTAGGATGATCCCACCGGTTCGTACCCTCCGGAAGGGAATATGGATGGGAGTGCTTGATTGGAGCTACGTTAGGAGAATCTCAAGGGGCGCGTGGAGATTACTCAAGGCGTATAGTTTTTTGTTATATATAGAATGATCAGACTAGGTTGTCACTCAAGACACATATGTCTTTCTTTTGGGCTACCTTTATGTTAAGTTGAAAGGATGTACCTGTACTATTTTTGACATCAGGACATGCTTTGGATTTATATTTTGAAAAACTTTTTCGCTGCTTGTAAATTTTATTGACTTAATTATTTATTCAAAGGTTTTATCTTATTTATTTCTCTGTTGTATTTTAATTTCTTTTTTTAAAAAAAAATACACCCTCGCTTTGAAAAACGGGGTGTTACAATCCCCATTCAAGATGACTTCTCTGATGAGCAATTGCTACAGTTGCGTGAGGTAACTCCTTGGTTTGCTGATTTAGTTAATTATCTAGTTGCTGGAGTCTTTCCTGTAGATGCATCCCGAACACAAATACACAAACTTAAAAGTGATTCCAAATACTATGTGTGGGATGATCCATATATGTAGAAATTCTGTAGTGATTAGGTGATTAGGCGATGTGTTTCCCACCATGAGGCTCAATCCATTCTTCATTTTTGCCATACCTCTCCAACTGGAAGACATTTTGGTCCTCAACGGACAGCAAGAAAAGTCTTAGACTCGGGTTTCTTTTGGCCCACTTTGTTTTAAGATGAATTTGGGATTTTAAGATTGAGTTCTTCTACTCTTTTCTAATTTTTCAATTATCTTTTTCTTCAGCCCTGTGTATCTATTTATATATTAAAATAAGGATTCAATTTAGTGATTGTTTGATTTGGAATTGTATCTTCATTCCTAGATTGGTCAACAATTATCTTATTAAAAAATAATTCTAAACAAGATGTTTTTTGATAATATGTTCTTTAGGAAATTCTTTATTTTTGAATTCAATTTGAGTAGTTCTTCTATATTGATTATGTTTGTACTTTGTTAAGATTGAGTTTTTAAATTCATCATATTGATATTGTTCGCATTTTGTTCATATCTTCTTGTAGATAAATCTTGATCAGATCTTCTTTTAATAAGTAAATCATATCTTCTTGTGATGAATGTTGATTAAATCTTCTTGTAATTAATTCATATTTTCTTATGATTATTCTTGATCAAATATTCTTATAAATAATTCATATGTTCTTATGATGAATCTTGATCAAAACTTCCTGTAAATAACTCATATCTTTTTTGTAAATATACAAGACTATCCATATTTTTGATGAAGACAAAGACCAAGTAAAATGATCAAGGTGCAAGTTCAAAGATGCTAAGAGAAGTCAACATCATGTCAACGATTATCAATGAGCTAGAAGTCAAGGTACATGATGCAATATAATATTATTACATTTCAAATGCAATAAGAACCTTGATTACTTCATCTAAACTCTAGCATATGATCAAAATAATTTTCAAAGTATCTAACTGCTTGAACAATGTTCGAAAATCAAGTTTTTAACAAAAGTTAAGGTTGTATTCGACTACATATATATGTAGTCGAATACAGATGAAGTCAGTATCAAAAGTTGCACATTTGTATTTGACTACAACATGTTGTTGCCGATTCAACTATATTCGACTACATGGATCTGTATTGAATAGAAGCACAAATTGTTTAAAAAATTTTAACGTTACAAAAGTGTATTCGACTATACTTAGGCTATTGCTGAATACAACTGTGAAGCAATGCAAATTTTCTATTCTAATTCAATTTAGATCATTACATATGTTCACCAATCTTTTGGGAACGATTGCCACTGATTTGAAGTGATGTCTTAGGAGTATAAATACCTCCTAGTATCAAGTTTAACAAAAAGAATCTTAGAACAACTTTGAACAACTTTCTGAAATATTTTGTGAATTATTCAAAGTCATAATTTCATATTTCAAGTACATGTTTTACATTGTCATATCATTGAGAAAGGTTTTTAGTTGTACTTGAAATTATAATAGATTGTTACCATTGTACAAGAAAACATCAACTATTATTATTGTACAAGAAAGCTTAAACTATTATACCCTCTTGATTACAGTCAAAATCATTATTGTAAATTAACTAAGTTATTGTGTTGTTTGAAGAAAGTGGTGTATTTTCTTCAAGTAGTGTAAACTAAGATAGTCGTGTGCTATCTTAGGCAGATTTTTAGGAGTTTGTAACTGATGTCTTAGAGTTAGACTTATACTTATTCTAACAATATTTGAAAATCTCTTGTGGTGTGCAAGAGGACTAGACATACCCTTGGTTGTAAGGGTAACCAGGATAAATTATTTGTGTTCTTTATTTTTTTGTCATTTATATTTTACTATACTCTAATCATAGTCAGAAAAATAATCAGCTAAGTCTCTAAAAACCAAAAAATTTGTAAACACCTCTATACTAACATTATTGTTGATAAGATATTGATCATATCTTCTTCAAATCCGGACCATATCTTTTTTTCAACTTGGTCAAAGATTTTCTTCAATTATAAATCAGAATCAAATCTTATTTTAGATTTTCTTCAAAAATACGAAATTTTTTTCATACTTTTTGAAGTCAAATATAGTATTCTTATAAAATAATTTTTGTAACATTTAAACTCTAAATTTAAAACCAATTTGGTTCCAACAACGTGGATATGAGGCAACATGATGGTTTTCCTCAGTCTCAAAATTTAAGGAACCCATTATTTCAAACCTAGAGAAATCATTTCAAATCAGTAAATAAACAAACACCGAACCCAGAACCCACATGTAAAATGTGAAATCAGTTCTAGAAAATAACTTATAGTTTGTTAATAATAATCCCCTTCAATATGAGCTGAATTTTTTGAATATGTTGGCCCCGTGAGCTCTCTGTTCCCTGTCTTTGATGCTTTATTTTAGATTAAGATATTTTATACGTTCCTCCTTATATTCCTTCATTACTGTGTTGGTTGATGAATGGACTTTGGAGAGGAAGAAAGGGACACACAGTAGGTCGGATTGAAGGTAAAGGACTTTAGATGGTTGTTGGCTTTGATTAAATTTGGGAAGAAGAGAAAAACAAATGAATGAAGAAGACGATGAATAATAAGATGGGTTAGTACCCGTGAATGAAAGAGAAAGAGAAAAATAAAGGTGGCATGTTTTCTCTTTGCCACTAGACTTGTTCATACTATTACTTCTTCTTTTTCCCTTGATTCTAATTTAATATTACTTAAAACACAACCTTAACAATTACTAAAATTCTAAAAATTCTAATGAATATTTAAATTTTATAAATATTTCTAAAGTAGTAAGAGGGCTTTTACATTCTCCCCTCTTAGAAAATTTTGTCGTCAAAATTTGTCAACTTACCTATTCGAAGAGATAGGGATACTCCTTAATCACATCAATCTATGTTTCCAAGGTTGCTTCTTTCGGTGATGACCCTCCCCAAATAACCTTTACTAAGGGAATGGTCTTAATCCTTAATGTATTTATGCTTCTATCAATAATTTGATTTGTTACTAGATATTAGGTATGTTTGGATTTCAATAGAAGGAATTCATAACTCAAGATATGATAAGGGTGTGAGATATATTTCTTGAGTTGAGAGACATGGAAAACATCATGTAAACCTAAAAGATAGGGTGGTAAGGCAGAGTTATAGGTTGAGGGACCTATCCTCTGTATGATTTGAAAGGGTTCAACCTAATGAGGGTTGAGCTTCTTGACCTTTAACACCCTTCCCATGCCAGATGTGGGGGTAACTATAAGGAATACATGGTCACCTTCACCAAATTCTAGGGATCTTCTCCTATGATCAACATAGCTCTTTTGTCTACTCTAAGCTACTTTCAATTTGTCACGAAAGACTTTGATCTTTTTAGTGGTTTCTTGGATAAGCTGAAGTACTAAACTTCCCTTTTCGTCTACCTCTGACCAACATAAAGGAGTTCAACATTTGCACCCATACATTGCCTTATATAGGGCCATACCTATACTAGTGTGATAACTATTGTTATAAGAAAATTCTATCAAAGACAAGTGCATATCCCAACTTCCATAATTCTCTAAGAAATAAGCCCTCAACATGGCTTCCAAAGTATGAATGGTCTTTTTAGTTTGACCCTAAATTCAATTTTATATTTTTGGAAGGCTTTCCAAAATATAAAAGTGAATTTAGGGTCCTTATTTGACACTATATTGTAAGGAACTCCATGTAGTCTCACTACTTTCATAAATAACTTGAACAATTTTAGGGTATTGTAATTGGCCTAAACAGGTAGGAAGTGAGCTGATTTGGTCATTATGTTCACAATCACTTAGGTAAAATCATATCCTAATTGGGTACGAGGAAGTTCTACCAAAAAGTCCATGTAAATAGAGTCCCACTTCCATTTAGGTATGTCTAATAGTTGTAATAGGTATGTTGGGCTTTGATGTTCTCTCTTCACCCTTTCACATGGTAGGCATTGAGCGACAAAGGTGACCACATCATTTTTCATCCCTGGCCAACAATAGTTTTTCTTAAGGTCTTGATACATTGTTGTGGATCTAGTGTGGATGGTTAAGTGACTCTTTTTGGTTTCGTCTAATACTATCATGTTCAAATATTGATCATTTGGGATGCAAATTAAGGTCTCTGAATTTCTCTATCAGATCCATCTTTTGGATCATTAAATGGGATATGTGGAGTGACTTCCTACTCAAGGCATCTGCTACCACATTGGTCTTGCTTAGATGGTACCTCAACTCAAAATCATAATCATTTAAGAATTCCACCGACCTACGTTGCCTTGTCTTAAGTCATCTTTGATCAAAAAGATAACTCAAACTCTTACGATTACTAACGAAATCAAAGTGTACTCCATATAGATAATGTTTCTAGATCTTAACGGCAAAACTATGGAAACCATTTCTAAATCATGGGTTGGGTAGTTTCCTTCATGTGGTTTCAATTTCCTAGAGGCATAAGGAACTACTTGTTTGTTTTGCATTAGTATACCAACTACGACTTTTAAGGATGCATCACAGTAAACTTAAAATCCTAAGGTTGGCTCTAGAATGACTAGTACAAGAACTATGGTCAATTTGGTCTTAGGTGTTTGGAAACGTTTCTCACATTCATGGTCCCACACAAAAGGTTGGTTCTTACGTGTTAACCTGGTTAGAGGCAAGGCTATCTGAGAGAGTTTCCAAATAAACCTATGGTAGTACCTTGCTAAGCCTAAGAAACTTTTAACTTCAAACACATTCTTAGGTTGTTCCTTTTCCAACATTGCTTCTACCTTAGAGGGGTCCAAGGATACCCCTGTTGGAACCAAGATGGTTTTATACTTAGAGTTTTGATGTTAACAAAAGTATTTCATAGAGTATGAAAAAATATTTGTGTTTTTGAAGATAATCTAAAATAAGAATTGATTCAGATTTATGATTGAAGAAAATCTTTGAAAAGAAGATATGGTCAAATGTTTTTGAAGAAAATATAAAATAAGATTTGATTCATATTTATGTTTGAAAAATTCTTTGACCAAATTGAAACAAAGATATGGTTAGGATTTGAAGAAGATATGATCAAGATTTATCACAAAAGAAATGAATTATTTACAAGAAGATTTTATCAAGATATATCTACAACAAAATATAAACATTATCAATTTGAAGAATTTACAAACTCAATATGAACAAAATACGAACATAATCATTCTGAAGAATTTACGTACTCAATCTTAACAAAATATGAACATAATCAATATGAAAAAATTTACAAACTCAATTTGAACAAAATGTGAACAATATCAATATGATGAATTTACAAACTTAATCTTAGCAAAATACAAACATAATCAATCTAGAAGATCTTCTCAAATGGGATTCATAAATAAAGAATTGGATAAAGAACATATTATTAAAAAGCATGGTGTTGAGAATTATTTGTGAATAAGATCATCGTTGACAAAGCTTGGAATGAAGATACAACATAATTAAACAAGGATTAAATTGAACCCCAAATTTTTCCTATAAATAGATACTCAAGGGTGGAGAAGAAGATTATCAAAAAAATAAAAAATAAAAGTAGAAGAACTAAAACTCAAAATTCCAAAATAATCTCAAAGATGAAAGAGAAAAACACTTGTTCGAATGAGAAATATTTTCTAAATTTTTTTCTTAGAGTGTGATAGTTATTATTATAATCAGCTTATTAAAAGCAACTACTCAAGTCCCAAATCTTTGTAATCAAACCCGATAGTGGTGTTAGTGTGCCTTCAACAATTTAGGCTTTTCAAATTGTTTGGAAAAGACTTGACTGATAGAGTCAAGGTGTTTGTGTTCCTCCAAAATCTGGATTTGACAAGCTATTTAAGAAGAATGGCTTGGAGAAAGTTGTTAAATTCGTGGATTAAATCCTTTTGAGTAAAAGGACTGGATGTAGGTAAGTTAGTGGTGAACCATGATAAATTACTTGTGTCACTTTATTTATGCACTCCTTAGTTTTGTTATTGCTTACTCCATGTAAATCGTCAAGTATGAACCAATCTAATCAAATAATAAAAAACTTATCAACTTAGTCAAATACAATTCAACCCATTTTCTCATGTTTGCACCTTCAACCCATCCCTTGGAAATCACATGGATTAAAAACTTAACCTTTGACATCCAGAACTCACATTTACTAAGTTTAGAAAACAATCTTTTATCTATCAGTATAATCTTATGGTGTTCTTAGTGTTCTATCGGAGCCGTGGAATTAATTAGAATATTGTAACACCCCGATTTTTAAAGCGAGAGTGTATAGTTTTTTTTCAAAACAAAATCATTTGACGAAGAAAATAAATAAGGGAAATACCTTTGGATAAACGTTTAAGTCATAACGCAATGACATTTAAGTCAATATGATTTACAAGCAGCGGAACAGTTTTTGAAATATGAATCCAAAGTATTTACACATCAAAAAGTGGTACATGGAACCCATCAAAAATACAATGTCATACTGACAATATTAGTATAGGTACAATCTTGCAGTTTAAAATAAACACAATCCAAAAGAAAGACATCTAGTCCCTATACCTCAACCTAATCTAACCATTCTACAAAAATACTATACACCCTGAGTGATCTTCACGCGCCCCGCAAGATCCTCCTAACATAGCTCCAGTCAGGCATTCCCATCTACCTTCCCATCCACAGGATACGAACCGGTAGGATTGTCCTGGCTCTCATCTGAGGGCAAAGCCCATATTTCCACAATAGTTGTAAAGGGTCACCAACCGAAATTAACAGTTAACACATAACATTTAAGTTTTTAAATGCACAAAATAACCTTTCAACTTAGCATGCACCTTAAAAGGGTTTTCCATATGCTAAAAGTTCATATAATACTTGCCAAATAAAAATGAAATCAAAATATGGTTTTTAATCAACCAAGTAATATATAACAGACCAATCCATTGATGAAGCAATTGAGCAATCGATTATCTAACTCAAAGTGAGAGTTTCTACTAAGCAAATCGATTGGGAAATCGATTTCTTGAAGGTTTTTAGTGAAACCTGAACTCTAGGCTTAAATCAATCGATTGGGAAATCGATTGAATGAATAGCTAAACCCCTGTAACAAATTCAATCAATTGGCAAATCGATTTTGACCAAATAGCTGAGCTACTGTAATAGCCTAAATCGATTGGCAAATCGATTAGCTCACCATCTTTTCAAGATTCTAGAAAACAGGAGGCACAATAATCGATTGGGAAATCGAATTCTTAATTGGTTTTATGAAACATATTTACAAAATCGATTGGCACATCGATTTTGTCAAAATAGCTGAGCTCCTGTAATACATCAAATCGATTGGCAAATCGATTTTTATGAATGGCTTTTCACAGAATCTATTTGGGAATCGATTTCCCTGAATGTTTTTTCTAAAACTACATACACTAACTCAATCACATTCACACACAATTCCAAAACATAACACTTAGCAATTTACAAAACAATCACCACGACATCTTGAGTTTCGAAATAGTTTTACGATCAATCACACTTACACACAATATCAATACATAACACTTAGCAATTTCAACACAATTACCACGACATCTCAAGTTCAAACACTCAATCATGAACTTGAGTCAAACACGACTCGTGTGCCAAGCACCCTAATGCAATGCGTATATGCAAAATGCATGGACTCGGAATTCCAAACCAAAACCCTCCTCGAAGTGCCGTAAATCATAATTGTACCGCCTATCGCAGGCCGAAGTACCAATTACCGACGTGCCACCTATCACGGGTCTGCACGATTTACTAAAAAGTGTAAACCATAAATGTACTGCCTATCACGGGCCCGTACCATTTACCGAGGTGCCACCTATCACGGGTCTGCACAATTTACAAAAACGTAAATCATAAATGTACCGTCTAACGATTTTCACTGCAAAGATTAAGTAAACAGAGATATTAAAAATTCCCCATTTTTAATACTCGTTTAACTCTAATGGTTTTCACGACAAACATTAAGTAAACAAGGATATTAAGAGATTCCCCATTCTTAATACTCATTTAACTTAAACGATTTTCACAACAAACATTAAGTAAACATAAATATTAAAAGATTCCCCATTTTTAATACTCGTTTAACTCTAATGGTTTTCACGACAGCATTAAGTCAACGTAGACATTAAGAGATTCCCCATTCTTAACACTCGTTTAACTCTAATGGTTTTCAAATTCCATACGAAACAAACTCAAACATTTTATCAAATCCAATCCACAATTCACACCAAATCACATCAATTCGTTTTTTCACAAAATCCAACCAAACACATCTCAAATTTCATAAGTATAAATTAAGAACACATCAAATACGACGAACACAAATCATCACCACATACCACTCAAACACATCAAATCTCATTTTCTCAAAATTACACAATAATGAGTTAAATTCATTTTCCATAAAACACTCATCAATATCACCAAAACCTAACTCTAAGATTTTACCCATAAAAGCCTTAGATTCATTTTCCCCTAAATCAACACTTCAACCCTAACGAAATTCCTTTCCACACAACCACAAATAAGTCCCTAAAAGCAAACTAAAAGTTTGGAAGGAGCCCTTACCTTCACGTTAGCTTTAACGTGCAATTACGGTACCACGAGTAAATGTTGGAAAATATGACTTATGTTTCTACAAATAATGTGTATGACAGCCTTAAACAAATCCACAAGATTGCTACTCAGTTTGACAAAAAAAAACTTTTATTAAACTAAAGATTAATCACGGTCCCAAGGAATAGTTTCTAAGCGAAGGTTCACAATTACATGTATTGTCTAATTACTAATGCAGCATATACAATAATTGTTCAACAGATTAATCAAGATACAAGCATGCAAATTCAACCATTCAAGTAATATCAAACAAATCAGAATTTTGCAATCACATGCATTTAAGATTAATCAAACAAACAATATAGAAATAAAAGAGAGGGATAAGAGGATGATACACAGAGATTTATACTGGTTCGGCCGTCTATATGACAACCTACATCCAGTCCCGAAATCAACTCGATTTCAGCCTTTCTTTCAATAGAATCTTCTAGAGTTTGTTTTACAGATTGTCTAGCTCTCACGGCCTATCTATCCAAAAACTAAACTCTCTTGCTTCTATTGCTCACCACTGTATCCCTCAAGTCACTCAGCAGAATCTCCCAAGATCACAGTGAAACTTCTTCTTGATGAGCCCTCTCAACAAAGAAGACAATTACCAGTTTCAATACTGGATTTTTACAATACTTTCTTTACAAAACGTAGTTTACAGAGATTACACAAGATCAATGATCAACAGTAAATGCGACTCAATCAATCTATGAAATGCACACAATAAGATTTTCCAAGATAGTGTTTAGTGTGATTTCAATCCTTTTTCACAAAGTACTTTTTCAGAATCTCTGGGTTATGAAAAAGTGTATTCAAAGTAGTACAAAGGTTATCAAAAGTTTTTCAAAGTTCTAAGTTCTGAGTTATGTGTATATCAAAAAGTTATTTGAAAAACAGATTTGAGTCAACTTATATATGTTTCAGAAAAACACAGTCATATCGATTTACCAATCGATTTTATAAAGGTTTGAAACAGTCCAATCGATTTCCCAATCAATTATTGTGTTTCTTGTTTTTCTTGAATCTTGAACATATATGAATGATTCGATTTGCCAATCGATTCTTTTAATTCACAAATCGAAAAACTGAGGCAAGTTCATATCATCATCGATTGAGTAATCGATTTGAGATGTTTTGTTCAAACAACGAGATCAAAACAATCGATTATGCAGTCGACTGATATTCAATCATAATCGATTTGGCAATTGGTCTGTAACTAAAACAATTACTCCAATCGATTTGTCAATCGATTGGACTGATCACAGTGACTCTAGTATTTTTGCACTAATCGATTCGTCAATCAATTTGCTTTGTCACAATGAACCAGTTGTTTTATTCCAATCGATTTACCAATCGATTTGAATTGTTATAGTGACTTAGCTATTTAGAAAACATTGATTTGCCAATCGACTAGGAACTTGGTTTCTGATACATGATTAAACATTTTAAAAACCCAATCGATTTGCCAATTGATTAGTATATATCTTGCAAGTCAAGAAACAAAATTCAATTGATGTCTCAATCGATTTGGTTGATCACAAAGGTACAGCCTTATAAAAAGCTTTTACCCAATCGATTTGGCTTAGAAAATGGTCGTCTCTATGACTTTCTAAATCGATTAACCAATTGATGTCCCAATCGATTGTTCAATCGATTGGTTCATTACAGAGGTCAAGTCTGATGAAAAGAAATACTCGAAATCGATTTGCCAATCAATTTGCAAGGTTTTTTGCTTGCCCCTGTAACTCACAAAATCGATTTCTCAATTGATGCATGAATCGATTGTCCAATCGATTGAGTTACACCCAAAGTTCAGGTTTCACTAAGATCTTTTAAAGAATCTATTTATCAATCGATTTGTTTAGTGACAACTCCAACTCTGAGTCAATCAATCGATTTGTTTAGTGACAACTCCAACTCTGAGTCAATCAATCGATTGCCCAATGGATGTATCAATGGATTTGCCAATCGATTTGGTTTCTTAGTTCATTTTAAAAATTCATTTTAACTTGGCAAATGCTTATTCATGAAATCATATTTGACAAGTCTAATAACTAATTAATACAATCACTAATGACACTTAAGCAAAGTTGCGTCTTTGTCCTGCACATTCTCCACTTTATGCTTGATTCCTTGTGTTCCAAACTTGTATCCAAATGTATAGTGTTTGTGTGTTTCTTTTTGAAATGCAACTTGGTTCAAAGTATTAGTTTTATCAAAAATTGCATGAACATTGTATGTTTGTTAATTATGTCAAAAGCATAATCAAGGGGACTTATGTCCAACAATCTTCCCCTTTTTGCATAAGTAACAAACATACAAGTTTAACTTGAGTTTAACATTTCAAGGTTTAACAAATTAATTACAGTTATTTAAAAGCTCCCCCTGAGTTTTTGCATGCATGATTCATTTAAGTTGCAACAACATAAAAGACATGCAAAGCATCAGAGTAATAGAGTACTATGATTACTATTAGAATATCAGATCTATACATGTTTTCACTTCAGTAACATAGTATCAGAGCTATAAACAATATTAACAGCAGTCATATCTATAAAATTTATTCGCAGTTATTTGCAAAAAGGCAGATAATAAGAGAGAAAAGTAAAGATAATATTCATTTAAACCAAAAGTACAATGCAATACCAAAAACAGTTACAAAACAACACAAAACCTAAACTCCTAATCACCTAAACTGGGCTGTTCCTCATTATTAGCTAAGGGAGAGGTAGAGACCGCTGTATTAACCTTAGCAGGTGTCTCCTCATTATGAGGTACAGGACTATCTAGGGGTGTAGGATTTGGATCTTCGGTTGCTTGGCGGCCTATGTCAGCAATATCGCTAAAAGATAGTTTGAGGCCTAGATGATCTTGGATTGCCGCGACGTCCTGTGCAACTGCTTGTAGATTCTCCTGAAGCTTGCTCAAAGCTACTTCCATTCTTGCATTGGCAACTTCCACTTTAGCATTGCGAGCTGCTTGAGCTTCCATAAACTCCAGCAGCTTGGCTAATAGCTCAGTGTTGGCTGCAACAGGCTTAGGTCGTTCCTCATTTGGCTGAGCTGGTTCAGTAGTTGGCTGCTGTCTAATCCATATACCATTCACCCTCTTCAATAGCATCTGATTGACAATTGCTTCTCCAAAAGAGAGGGTGGTCTTCAAAGATTCTTCATTGACTGTAGACACTTTGAAATGTCTTAGAATCTTAGATATCAACTGGGGGTAGGGTAGCACCAGCTTACCCTGTGCAACTTCCATCATGTGCTTAAGCATAATCCATGTCCAGCTCATCTTGAGCTCCTTGGACAAACCCCACAACAGAATTATGTTCCACTTTTGGACAACAGCATGGTTGTCGGATCTTGGCACTAGCATCCGAGTTAAGGCATATATCAGCATCCTTTGCTGAACCTTCATCTGACCTATTGTTAGTGAAATGGATTCCACAAACCCTTCGATCATCAGATCTTGCACGGCTGTGTGCCTATCCAGTGAGGCTTCCCAGCCTTCATCAGCCGACTTAGCTTTAGAGCTTCCGTCGATTGAATTTCCATGATATGGCAGTCCCGACAGTTTTGAGAACTCGTTGAAAGTCATGGAAATCCGCTTTCCTTTAACTTCGGCCTTGATACCGTTGTTAGTGAGCTTGAATGTAGAATAGAATGAGCGAACCAGGTGTGGATAAGTATCTAATGAGCAGGAAAGAAAGCCTTATAATCCATGAAACCTGAGATAGTCTTGAAAAGTGAAACCATTGGAGTCGAAGTACGCAAAATCCAACGTGCGTGCTTAATGGATTTTCCTTTTAAGAAACGCAGCTGGTAGCTCAACAACTTCAGTCTGTTTCTTTTTTGGAGGTGGAGCTTTCTTGGGTTGAGGGGAATGAAGAGGTTTCTTCTTTTTCGGAGCGGTTTCCTTCATGGCATCAGCCATTAGCTTTTCAGTGGGGGGGGGGGGGGGGGT
>JBBPBS010000233.1:1661927-1866540 GCA_037974835.1 Cicer judaicum | reverse complement strand
TTCCTTTTCTGAGACTTGCCTTGATCTACTACAATTGCCTTGCCTTTGTCTTTGGCAAGAATTTTATGTGTGGGAATGGGAACTCGTTTAGATGGTGGAGGGGGGGGGAGGGAGTTCGCCCACTTGACGATGAAGAGATGGATGGAGATGGTGTTCTTGGGTTTACTTGTTTGACACGAGCCATAATAGGAAAGATGAGTTTTTGAGACAAAGATATATCAAAGAAGGTTTGGAAGAAGAAAGTAGTGAGAAATAGCAGAGACTTGGTGAGAAAAATCTGGAAAAATTGAGAGGTAATCGATTTAAGGTTTAAGCAGGGTTTAACTACTCCTGTTTCAAATCGATTTCCTAATCGATTGTTTTAAACTTTAGCACAGGTCAATCGATTTCCTAATCGATTGGGTTTCCGTTGTTGGGGAAGTGGAATCGATTGAGTCATAATTACCTTCCAACGACTAGTAAAAATATGGCAACGGTAATATTGCAAATCGATTTCCTAATCGATTGTCTTTAATTACTGAATCGATGTCCAAATCGATTACTACATCAGTTCAGAACATTTTTCATATCAGTTCAGAAAACTGATAATCTCAGCATCGATTTCCAAATCGATTCATTAAGTGCAGATTCCACAAAAAATTGATTCAATCGATTTCCCAATCGATGCTCGGGATAGAATTTGGAAGATTTTCTCATTGTTGAAGTCTAGGACCAAGATAATTGATTTCCAAATCGATTCTTTAAACTGAAGAAATCGATTGACAAGTCGATTGGATTTAGGAATAATGTAGCATATACATATACATGGATTTAGCAAATCGATTAACCAATCGATTATCGTGTTGTCTAATTTGACAAATTAGACACTGTGCATCATCAATCGATTGTACAATCGATTTCATAAAGCACATTTCCTGTTAATCCACAGGATAATCGATTTTCCAATCGATTTATCATATGTATCAGATTTCATTCTGATCAACTATTCCTAGTTTCATCCTAATGTGAAGGAAGCTTTCTTTGGGTAAAGCTTTGGTAAATATGTCAGCCAATTGATCAGTTGTATTGACATATTCAAGCTTTATGTTCCCATTTTGAAATTGGTCCCTTATGAAGTGATGGCTTATCTCTATGTGCTTAGTCCTAGAATGCATGACAGGGTTCTTGGTAATACAAATTGTACTTGTATTATCACACATAATTGGTATTGTCCCTATGTCAACACCAAAATCGCTGAGGTGTTGTTTCATCCAGAGGATTTGTGCACAACAGCTCCCAGCTGCAATATACTCAGCCTCAGCTGTGGATAATGCAATGCTAGTTTGTTTCTTGCTATACCAAGACACAAGAGCGTTTCCTAGCAAATGACAAGTACCAGAGGTGCTCTTCCTATCAAGTTTGCATCCAGCAAAATCAAAATTCGAGAATCC
Organism: Cicer judaicum; assembly: GCA_037974835.1. Classification (NCBI taxonomy): domain Eukaryota; kingdom Viridiplantae; phylum Streptophyta; class Magnoliopsida; order Fabales; family Fabaceae; genus Cicer; species Cicer judaicum. The sequence goes on along the minus strand of JBBPBS010000233.1, from coordinate 1,865,110 downwards.
AACTAGAGTACAAGTAGATCCCTTAGGATACCACAATCCTAGGTTTCTAGTTCCTATGAGATATCTAAATATTCTCTTTACTGCACTAAAGTGTGACTCTTTTGGATTGGATTGGATTGGAATCTAGCACACATGCAGACACTAAACATGATGTCAGGTCTGCTTGCTGTAAGATAGAGTAAGGATCATATCATACCTCTAAACCTTGTTACATCTACAGGTTTACCTTTCTCATCTCTATCTAAGTGACATGCTTGGCTCAGGGGAGTATCAATGGACTTAAGGTTTTCAAAACTGAATTTCTTTATCAAATCATTACAGTATTTAGTTTGACTAATGAAAATGCCATGCTTGCTTTGGTTAATTTGAAATCCCAAGAAGTAAGATAGCTCTCCCATCATTGACATTTCAAATTTCCCTTTCATTAAGTTTTCAAAATCTTTGCATAGTTTATTGTTAGTTGATCCAAAGATTATGTCATCAATATAAACTTGGACCAGCAAGATGTCATTTCCATTTGTCTTTATGAAAAGTGTCTTATCAACATTTCCTCTTAAAAAGTTTTGTTGAATGAGGAAAGTGTTGAGCTTCTCATACCAAGCTCTTGGAGCCTGTTTCAACCCATATAGGGCTTTTGTTAGCTTATAGACATGATTAGGAAAATCAGGATTTTCAAAACCAGGTGTTTGGCTAACAAAAACTTCCTCTTGGATATCACCATTGAGAAAGGCACTTTTCACATCCATTTGATAAAGTTTGAAGTCCATTATACAAGCATAAGCTAGCAGGATTCTAATGGCTTCTAGTCTAGCTACAGGGGCATAGGTTTCATCATAATCTATTCCCTCTTCTTGGTTATATCCCTTAGCAACTAGCCTAGCTTTGTTCCTAGTTATGACCCCATTTTCATCCATTTTTTTCCTAAACACCCATCTTGTTCGTATGATGTGTTTGTTTGTTGGTTTGGGAACTAGGATCCACACTTTGTTTCACTCAAACTGATTTAGCTCCTCTTGCATAGCAATGATCCACTCATTATCTAATAGAGCTTCCTTTATGTTTTTGGGTTCTATTTGAGAAACAAAGGCTGTAAAGTTATAAAGTTGTCTAAGGTTCTTCCTAGTTGCAACTCCTCTTGAGATGTCTCCTATAATGTTATCTATAGGATGGTTTTTGTTGAACTTCCATTCCCTAGGTAAGTCATTTTCTCTAATAGGTTCAACACAGTCAAGGTTAGTTGGAGGCTCAGGTTCATTAGGTTCTGATTGATCAGAATCTACAATTTCCTCATGAGAATTATCAACTATAAGGGGAGTGTTGTTCAAGTTTTCAGAAAACATTTCATCAAATTTTACATGAACAAATTCCTCTATAGTTTAGGTTCTTTTATTGTAGATCCTATAGGCCTTACTAGTTTGGGAATATCCTAGAAAAATACCCTCATCAGCTTTAGGCTCAAACTTTCCTAGATGTTCTTTGCCATTGTTTAGTACAAAGCATTTGCATCCAAAGATTCTAAAGTTTTGGCCTAATCAGAACTCTATTGACTACATGTGTGGCAGTGTTGATAGCATCAGCCAAGAAATACTTAGGAAGATTTGAGTCTTTGATCATAGTTCTGGCTAACTCTTCTAAAGACCTATTCTTCCTTTATACAACTCCATTTTGTTGAGGAATTCTAGGGGCTGAGTATAAATGTCGAATGCCATTTTGTTCACAATAGGTTTTAAAAGAATCATTTTGGAATTCACCTCCATGATCACTTTTGATTGAGACAATTTTCTGGTTATTCTCATTTTGTACTAAAGCAGCAAATGTTTTAAAAATGGAGAATGTCTCACTCTTATGAGTCAGAAAATAAGTCCAGGTGAACCTAGAATAGTCATCTATCAATACATACCCATAAAGATTTCCTCCAAAACTCTTCACTTGGGATGGATCAAAAAGGTCCATGTGTATCAACTGTAAAACCTTAGTGGTTTTAACTGAATCTATTTGAGGAAAAGAAGACTTAACTAGTTTGCTTCTCTCACAGGAGTCACATAACCTATCCTTAGTAAACTTCCTGTTCGGGAGTCCTATAACTAACTGCTTACTAACTAGCTTATTCAAGTGATCTATATGAATATGAGCCACCCTTTTGTGTCACAACCAGTTCTCATCTGCATTGGATAATAAACAACATATAGTACTAGCAGGCAAAGTATTAACATCAAGCATATAAATGTTATTGATTCTATCACCTACCAGTTTCATACCTTTATCCTCCTTATGCTCAATTATACAAGATTGAGAAGTGAAGTGTACCTGAAATCCTTTGTCACATAGTTGGCTTATGCTAATTAGATTGTGTTTTAGATCTCTTACATACAGAACATCTTTAATCATAATAGTCGATTTGTTCCCAATGTCTCCAATGCCAATAATCTTCCCTTTATTATTATCTCCATATTTGACAAATCCACCATCTTTTAAGGTTAGGGACAAGAAATTTGTCTTGTCACCTGTCATATGCTTGGAGCATCCACTATCTAGGTACCATAGGTGCCTATTGGATGACAAGCATATCTGCAATATAAGTTAAAAACTAGTTTTAGGTACCCAATTTAAATTGGGTCCTGGGGGGTTAGTTTCAAATACAGATTTCTTCACTTTCCAAATCTGCTTCCAACCTTTGTTAGCAATTCTTTTTAGTTTGCAATTAAAGACCATATGTCCTTTTTTACAGCAAAAGTGACATGTTGCAGCAGAGGATGGATTCATATTTTGTTTAGTGAAGAAGTCATGGGTATGCTTAGATCTAACAAATTTCAGATTATTATTAGCATTCCTATTTTGTTTGTACCCAAGTCCAGACTTAACATGCACATTTCTTTGACTATTAAGAAGAACATTCAATTGATTTTTACTACTAGTAAACTTTACTACATCAGATTTCAAAGATGCAACAGTTCTTTCAAGTTCAATGCACCTAGCAGATTTATCATGTAATTCTTTTTTCAAATGCTCATTCAAATCCTCAATCTCATTATGATTCTTTTTAAGTTCATCACACATCATACATTGTTTCTCAAGAAATTTCCTAGTGCTAATCAATTGTTTTATGACATTCACATAATCATCATGTAACTCATTGAATGCATCATGCAGTTCATTATAAGATGGATTGTTTGAAGAGCTTACCTCGCTTTCAGATTCAGAATCCGTGTTGGCCATAAGACATAGATTAGCTTCTTCTCCTTCTGACGATAAAGAGGATTCTTCATTATTATTCCAGGCTATATAAGCCTTTCTGGTTTTAGGATCATATTCTTTGCCATTAGCCTTTGCAACTTTGTTTTTATTCTGCAATTGGAAGCATTCAGACTTGATATGTCCAGTCTTCCCACATTCATAGCAAGTTACTTGGCTATCATTTGTCTTTGCACTTGATGGCTTTCTGAATTTGTTGTCTTTCTTTCTTAGAAATTTTTTGAATTTCTTTACTAGTAATCCAATCTCTGGTGCTTCATCATCTTCGCTTTCAGAATTGTCTGTGCAAGCTTCTGGTTCAGACTTAGATTTTTGATGTGCTTGGGCTTTTAAAGACAACCCTTTCCTTTTTCTTTCAACTTGTTCAGTTTCACTTAGTCTGTGCAATTCCATTTCATGCTCTCTCAATTTCCCAAAGAGCGTTGCGATTGACATTGTTCCAAGGTCCTTTGATTCTGCTATGGCAATGATCTTTGGCTGCCATTCTCTAGTCAAACATCTCATTACCTTGCTGATTTGCTGATCATTTTCAATCTCCCTTCTAAGGGCATGTAAATTGTTGACTATGTGGGTGAATCTAGTCTGCATATCATTGATGGATTCCTCCTTCTTCATATTGAACAATTCGTACTCGTTCATCAAGGTATTTATCCTTGCTCTCTTTACATCAGTGGTACCTTCATGAGTTTGCTGCAATGTGTCCCACATCTCGTTGGCAGATTTACAATTGGACACCCTGAAAAATTCATCATGACTTAAAGCAGAGGTTATAATATTCTTAGCTTTGGCAATATACCCTACTTACTTTTTGTCATCCTCATACCAGTCAGATTTAGGTTTCAGGATAGCTGATTCACCAGTACCAGCTATAGTTGGCACAAAGGGTCCATTTTCAACAACATCTAGAATATCAATACCACTAGCTTCAAGAAAAATTAGCATACGTTGTTTCCAGTACATATAGGCGGCCCCATTAAAGGCAGGGGGCCTGGCCAAAGAAGCACCTTCACCTAAAAATTCTACAGAAGTCGTGACTTTTTATGAGAGTTTCTCTAAAAAAAAGTACAGGCTCTGATACTAAACCCTAAACCCTAAAAAAGTACAGGCTCTGATACCAATTGTTGGAAAGTATGACTTCTGTTTCTACAAATAATGTGTAACAAAAAAACTTTTATTAAACTAAAGATCAACCACGGTCCCAAGGAATGGTTTCTAAGCAAAGGTTCACAATTACATGTATTGTCTAATTACTAATGCAGCATATCCAGTAATTGTTCAACAGATTAATCAAGATACAAGCATGCAAATTCAACCATTCAAGTAATATCAAACAAATCAGAATTTTGCTATCACATGCATTCAAGATTAATCAAACAAACAATATAGAAATAAAAGAGAAGGGATAAGAGGATGATACACAGAGATTTATACTGGTTCGGCCGTCTATATGACAGCCTACATCCAGTCCCGAAATCAACTCGATTTTAGCCTTTCTTTCAATAGAATCTTCTAGAGTGTGTTTTACAGATTGTCCAGCTCTCAAGGCCTATCTATCCAAAAACTAAACTCTCTTGCTTCTATTGCTCACCACTGTATCCCTCAAGTCACTCAGCAGACTCACCCAAGATTACAGTCAAACTTCTTCTTGATGAGCCCTCTCAACAAAGAAGATAGTTACCAGTTTCAATACTGGATTTTTACAATACTTTATTTACAAAACGTAGTTTACAGAGATTACACAAGATCAATGATCAACAGTAAATGCGACTCAATCAATCTATGAAATGCACACAATAAGATTTGCCAAGATAGTGTTTAGTGTGATTTCAATCCTTTTTCACAAAGTACTTTTTCAGAATCTCTGGGTTATGAAAAAGTGTATTCAAAGTAGTACAAAGGTTATCAAAAGTTTTTCAAAGTTCTAAGGTCTGAGTTATGTGTATATCAAAAAGTTATTGAAAAACAGATTTGAGTCAGCTTATATATGTTTCAGAAAACACAGTCAAATCGATTTACCAATCGATTTTATAAAGGTTTGAAACAGTCCAATCGATTTCCCAATCGATTATCGTGTTTCTTGTTTTTCGTGAATCTTGAACACATGAATGAATCGATTTGCCAATCGATTCTTTTAATTCACAAATCAGAAAACTGAGGCAAGTTCATATCAGCATCGATTGAGTAATCGATTTGAGATGTTTTGTTCAAATAACGAGATCAAAACAATCGATTATGCAGTCGACTGATATTCAATCATAATCGATTTGGTAATTGGTCTGTAACTAAAACAATTATTCCAATCGATTTTTTAATCGATAGGATTGATCACAGTGACTCCAGTATTTTTTCACTAATCGATTCGTCAATCGATTTGCTTTGTCACAGTGAACCAGCTGTTTTATTCCAATCGATTTACCAATCGATTTGAATTGTTACAGTGACTTAGCTATTTAGAAAACATTGATTTGCTAATCGACTAGGAACTTGGTTTCTGATACATGATTAAACATTTTAAAAACCCAATCGATTAGTATATATCTTGCAAGTCAAGAAACAAAATTCAATTGATGTCTCAATCGATTTGGTGGATCACAAAGGTACAAACTTATAAAAAGCTTTTACCTAATTGATTTGGCTTAGAAAATGGTTGTCTCTGTGACTTTCTAAATTGATTAACCAATTGATGTCCCAATTGATTGTCCAATCGATTGGTTCATTACAGAGGTCAAGTCTGATGAAAAGAAATACTCGAAATCGATTTGCCAATCGATTTGCAAGGTTTTTAGCTTGCCCCTGTAACTCACAAAATCGATTTCTCAATTGATGCATGAATCGATTGAGTTACACCCAGAGTTCAGGTTTCACTAAGGTCTTTTAAAGAATCGATTTATCAATCGATTTGTTTAGTGACAACTCCAACTCTGAGTCAATCAATCGATTGCCCAATGGATGTATCAATGGATTAACCAATCGATTTGGTTTCTTAGTTCATTTTAAAAATTCATTTTAACTTGGCAAATGCTTATGCATGAAATCATATTTGACAAGTCTAATAACTAATTAATACAATCACTAATGACACTTAAGCAGAGTTGCGTCTTTGTCCAGCATATTCTCCACTTTATGCTTGATTCCTTGTGTTCCAAGCTTGTGTCCAAATGTATAGTGTTTGTGTGTTTCTTCCTGAAATGCAACTTGGTTCAAATTATTAGTTTTATCAAAAATTGCATGAACATTGTATGTCTGTTAATTATGTCAAAACCATAATCAGGGGGATTTATGTCCAACCATAAATGTGGTAAAATCTCCGCTCGCAACGTCGCTTCCAAAGTTGGTTCCCTAGCACCGTAGCGCGGTAGTGAGCAACTTTCCCTTCTATCTCTTCGCGAAACGAAGCTTAGATCTAGATAAAACGTGGAGGTTTGTGTTTGACAGTTTTGATATCCCTAACTCCGTTTTCGAATCCGGGAAGAAGGAGGAAGCTGGGAATTTGATCTTTCTCACCCACTAAGCCTTGGGTTTCTATTCTTGAATCCAAAGAAAGAAAAAGGAAGCAAAACCAATGAAAGAAGAAAAGGGGGAGAAGAGGGTTTGCGAGGCAGAGGAAGAAGAAGGATTCTGTTTCTTTCTCTTTTCCTTTCTTCCTTTTTCCTTCCTTTCTATTTCTTTTCTTTCTATTTTCCTTTTCTTTCTATTTCCTCCTCTTTTCCCTCCACACACACACACACATATATATATATAATTACAACTAAACCAACAAATATCTAAATACTCTAACACCACATCACTTCACACATCTCAATCTATTTTGATAAAAATATATACTCTCATCGCAACTCAATTGACAGATAAAGTTTTCAGCAACCAAAGATATTTTTAACAAAACTGCCCGGTATTAAATTCTATATAATGTAAATACATTATTCTTCGACAAATAATTTAAAACGGGTCCCAAAAAGATATTTTTGGCATTAAACTCACAAAATACCAAAAACTAGGGTAAATTCCTAAGAAATTCAACATAAAATACCCTAAAATTGTATAATTTAGGATTTAAAATTAAGGGTCTAGCATTACTACCCTCCAAAAAGAAGTTTCGTCCTCGAAACTTAAAGTAAGAGTAATAACCGCACCCGATTTGCACTCATCTCAACATACATGATAGAACTTGATTCATGATGCTTCCATGCAGAAAGTGTCGTCTATTCCTTTTCAAAGAATGCTTAATAGCATCACGCGCTATCATAGCCGGTAAAATTCGTCTGTTCCATTCAACATAATTTTGTCTACTAACAACAAGAGATTAAGGATGATCAGTTCCTCAATTTGTCAATTAGTAGCCAACAACCATGATGGTGGCTTAGACTATCTTAACCGAACTGTAATAGCGCCCCTTTCGACTTACACTTGAGGTTATCCTAATGTACAACTGCTCAACAATCTTCTCAAGGTCCATTGAGTTTCCCTTATTTTCCTATGACTTTGATCCTGTCGATCAAGTACAATAGCCCATAGCTATGTCACATAACCTCATTTACATCCACTTAGTACGAAACATCCCTTTGGTACCAAACCGAAACACTAAGTATGACACCAACACATTGAGCACAAAACAATCACTACAACCGTAACTCCTAAATTTCTCCATTGTCGACAAATCCTCGATTTTTCTTTAGTCGTACAACTACGTCAAACCGTAGTGTTCATATCAGTATGTTATTCCAATTATAACTTTAATAATTCTATCCCCACATCTGCTTGGTGATCCAAGCTTCCTCAAATATTTTCGAAATAATGTCAAAGACTATATTACTTAGGACACACAAACTTCCTTTCAGTTTAGTACTTCGTTCCAAGAGTCACGTCCCCAACAAAATCCAACTTGAATCTCATGCACTGATTAAGACCTACATTTGTCTCATGCCCAACACCTCAAATTCACGCTTCGCTAGACAATTTATTACATACTTCGCAATTTTGCACAAACTCGAAAATAATTTTACTACATATACTGCCAGCATTCATTATGATACATCTCAATTTTGCCGCATCCTTTATTTGCAGCTTGATGATTATCCTTTCATTATGACAGGTCAAACGCATTGTATTCACTCCATCACTTTTCCATTTATACAAACCTTAAATTCCTGCCTCGAACCTGATGCATCTTCATTATAGTGATTTCAATAAATCAAGCCTTACTAGTTCCCACCAAACTTTTTCCATTTCATGCTCAATTCTTTCCTACCAAACAAACATTTAACTCTGTTGACTGACGAACACAATAGGAACCTCCATAACATGCACTCAAGTAGTGCCTTTATATCATTGACATGCCCTTATAATAACAATGTCTGAGTTATAGGTGAGATAATTCCTTTAATCAATCTTTAATTGTCATAAGCTACATCTCTATGTGCTGCTCCAACAAGTTTTCTTGGCACATTTTCCAAAATTTGGTTCACTCGCTAGATTCTTATTCTTTCTCAACCTTCACCAAGATGCAAATGAAAGAATCCTAACAACTAAACGTCCTAAAGAACTATTTCTCAAACGTTCCCCATAAGCATTTCCTAAGAAATAATTATCTATAAGCTTCATCCTCATAACTTTGCAATAAAATATCTCAAAGACCCACATACCTTTCATCGTCCGTCTAGTTATTGAAACACTCATTTTAAATTTTAACGCTTGACTTTCCAAGACCAACAACTAAACCATAAATCATTCGTTACATTTCTTCTTTTTCACTTTCTATCATTGAATAAAATTCTAAAATTTGATCCTCGAAATCTCCAAATACTCATCACACCGTTGAATTTCATTCATTTCATCTTAAGATACAATACAAGGTCTTATTCATTATTGACTTTAATCATCTTAGTAATCTCACTAATGAAAACTATTCTAATAATAGCACATTGTTTTTAGTAAATCTTCATACACTTCCATCCTTAACATGAACTATTTATCACTTGCCTACCTCAACTTCCTCGATTATGAAAGTTTTAGGCATTACTTGGTCCTCCATCCAACCTTGTGGATTTCAAATCATCAACTTAAAATTCAACCATCTTAGGGACCCAAATCAAATCTCGAATAATCCGTCTGACCTATCAAAATATTAACATTCTCCTAGTAATTTCCATCCTTTAATAGACTCTCAAAACTTACATTCCTACAATCTCGAAATATTCTGGTACTCGATACTTCAAATTCCACTTAATGGTAACATAGGATTCAATACATCAAGGCTTAACTCTTTATGTTTTTCCGAACATCGCTCAAAATTCACACTTACTCATCTATAGTTTCATCCAAAATCACTATCCATACTTACTATCTCCTAAACCACAAAGAGATTTGTCACTTACCAACAAAATATATATTCTTTCTCCTATACTCGTCATGAGATTCATACTTAATAATCTGAGTTGTGAATCTAGTTTAACGCAAATGCTCAACTTTACCCCTCAAGGTATAGACTATTCCTCAATGTGATCTTTATCTAACCAAGGTAGTGTTTACCCTTAACGTGCAGCGCCCCTTAACTTCAATACAAGTCTCTTTCGTTGGCACCTAAGCATCAAATGCTATTCCAAATGGAATCCCTGTCTTCTCAACAATTCCATGGTGTTTACACCTCTTTGACAGTTATCAAACTTCATCTAGTCTCATCCCAAAATCTACCAGGCGAACATCTAATACACTTCTTAAAAAGCTCTCCACTTGGATTCTTACATGGAATCGCCTATCCGTCTAATGTTAATTCATCCATACTCATCATTTTCGAGTTACCACCAATAACATAGCCTTTATGTCCTTGGAACCACGTCATAAATCGAATGTCGTCATGATTCAGTTCAACCATTCCTGACAATCAATCATTTCAGAGATCTTTTCCACTTCTGTAATCCATTGATCAACTTTCTCTGAATTCTCATCACCCTTAAACTTGGGAGGATTGTAACGGAGAATTTAATCCAATCCTCTTGACTTAGCAGCACGTATCTCTCTTTCCCTCTTTTCTAGATCCTATAGAGTCTTGGCAGTAGTCTGTGCAGCAACAAAAGCAACCATGTTATTCATAGCTTCAGCCATTTGATCATCCCCATTGACGTTGACTCTTGCAGCGTCATCGCTTCTTGGATGCATTGTTTCCTCAAAACCAACATCAAGAAGAAATCTCAACACATCTTTAAATAATTCCAAAAATAACTTATGACTACATCAACGACTCGGACGAATTATCCCGACTCATGATCAGATAACGACTCCCAACCTACAAGTTGACCTATAAACTATAACCAAAGCTCCACAGCCCCAAAGAAATCCAAACCAAAAGCTCTGATACCACAATAGTAACAGCCCATTTTTATTTCAAAACAAAAATCAAATTTTGAATTTCAAAATAAAGAAAGAAAAAGAAATAAAGAGAGAAAGAAATATTTTTGGATAAAATATTTAAGTCGTAACATAACGACAAAAGTCAACAAATATTTACAAGCAGCGGAAATAGTTTTTGAAATACAAAGCCAAAGTATTTACACAACAAAATACACTGGGGCTATGAGACCTATCAGACATAGCTTATACCCTTGGGGTATTCTCGACAGACACTTGTACCAAAGCACTGCCCCAAGAATTTTAACTTCCTCATGTTGCATCAAAAAGTGGTACAAGGACCCATCCCAAATAAAACTCAAGCTGACACTATGAGGTATAGGTACAGTCTTCCAAATTGAAATAAATACATACACAAAAGAAAGACAACTACACCCTATAAAACCCTCTAATCTGATCATGCTACAAAAAGCTATACAACACGAGTGATCTCCACACGCCCTGCAAGATTCCCTTTGGCACAACATCAGACAGGTATACATAAATAACTTCCCATCTCTAGGGTACTAACCGGTCAAAGGATCCTGATTCTCATATGAGGACAAAGCCCAAATTTCCAGAATAATTGTAAAGGGCACCAACCGAAATTAACAAATAACACATATCATTTAAATTTTAAATGCACAATATAACCTTTTAACTTAACATATTCGTTGAAAGGGCTTTCATATGTCAAACAAGCATAATCAATGTTGAAAAATGAAGTTTTTAACAAAACTGCATTGTCGTATTCAAATACAACATCCTTGTAGGTGAATACATTGATGTTTCAAAAGTCAGTAGCAAAATCAGGACATCTGTATTCGAATACAACATTGTTGTAGTCGAATATAGTGTTGTTTCAATAGTCACTAGCAAAATTAGGACATCTGTATTCGAATACAACCTTCTTGTATTCGAATATACATCAACAAAACAACAGAAAATAATAGAAAATAGCAAAACAACATAAATCAGCTTTTAAAAAGGTTTCATAATCAACCAACACTTACACACAAATCCAAACAATCAAACTTACCAATTAGGGCACAATAACAACCATAATTGAGCATACATATACAATCATCACATTATATCAAAAAATGACTCGCATGCCAAGCACCCTAATGCAATGCGTATATGCCCAAAATGCATGAATTTCGGAATTCCAATCAAAACCCTCTTCGAAGGGACGTAAATCATAATTGTATCGCCTATCACAGGTCTTAAACAAATTATCAAGAAGCCACCCATCACAAGCAAGCATGATTTACTAAAGTGTCGCCTATCATAGGCCTTACACTGTTTTCTAGAGTGCAATCACTCACATATCAGTATGTTCTAGAGTGCAATCTCTCACAGATCAGCAGGACAAGATAATTCAGTAACGATAAGATGAACCAACACATCACATGACATCATCTCATGGCCCATCACGGTCACCACTATTACCATGGCACCATCCTGGTCACCATGTACTATGAAATGCATGAGAATACTCTAACTCTTTCCATTGCAATGATTAAGTAAATGCATTTATTAAAAGACTCTCCATTTTTAATACTCGTTTAACACTAATGATTTTTCAATTACACACAAAGCATACTCAAGCATATTTTCTCACCGCCACACATCAAATTTAATCCACAATTTACATTAAATTGGATCAATTCAAATTCCACAAAATCCATAACAAGTTCAATCATTAATCACCCATAAATTTCAACATTTTCAGACATGAATCATACCAATTTAAGGGTCACAAACCACACCTTAAACATCTCAAATTTAATTTCCTCACACACATAATCACGTTAAATTCATTTTCTACAAATTCACTCATTAAATACATCAAATTTCTTTTCCTCAAACTCACAAATAATGTCCTAACAAGCGATTGGCACCACGATTAACATTAGCTTAACATTAGCTTTAGCAAGCGATTAACATTACCTTAACATTAGCTTTGGCAAGCGATTGGCACCATAATTAATTCTAGTAAAATCTTTGCTCGCGACGTCGCTTCCAGAGTTGGCTCACTAGCACCATAGTATAGGTGAGCAACTTTCCCTTCTATAACTTCTCGAAACGAAGCTCAAATGTCGAAGAAAAGTGGAGGTTTGTGTTAGACGGTTTTGAAAACCCCTAACACTTTTTTTCTTTGTTTTCGAATCAAAAAGAAGAAGGAAGCTGGAAGTTTGTTCTTTCTCACCCACTGACCCTTGGGTTAGTTTCTTGAAGCAAAAGAAGGAAAAAGAAAATAGAAAGAAGAAGGAAGAAGAAGAAGAAGGGTCCGCGAGCAGGGAGGGAACATGTTTCTTTTTTGGCCTTTTCCTATGTTCCTCTTTTCATATATATATATACATATATGCATAACTTACTTATACTATATATATATATTATAATTACAACTAAACCAACAAATATCTAAATACTCTTACGCCACATCACTTCACTCACATCTCAATCTATTTTGATAAAAATATATATTGTTGTCGCAACTCAATTGATAGATAAAGTTTTCAGCAACCAGAGATATTTTTAACAAAATTGTCCGGTATTAAATTCTTTGTAACGTAAATAAAGTATTCTTTGATAAATAGTTTAAAATGGGTCCCAAAAAGATATTTTTGGCATTAAGCTCACAAAATACCCAAAACAAGACTACCCTAAAATTGTATAATTTAGGATTTAAAATTAAGGGTCTTACAATGTTGACTATAGACCCATCCTCTAACCTAGTACAATATGTCCTCATACCTATTCAATTTGTCCTCTGACTTCTTAATTTGACTTGCTTTATTTATTCATTCTTTGATACTGATTTGTATTCTCCTTTTTGAATAAAAAAGTATTGTTTTAGTGAGGATGATTATTTGGCCATTTTGAAGCTTCATCCTCTAGGAGGTCATTCTCTTGTATTCCAATTATCCATATTTGAATCAAATTTTACTCTTTTTTGTCTAAATTATTCACTTAAACACATATATTAGTCAATAACCACAATCATAATTTTTTAAATAATTTTGTTATCATTAAAACCATTTAAAAGTGATTTTGTCTCAACAATATGCTTACTTGGGTCTTCCTTCATACGCCTGATTTTATTTGGGTGGGAACAAAATTGAACACAGTTTTTGGACCTTCAAAAGTAAGCATATGACTCAAATCTCCCTAAATGAAGGCACCAACAAAATGCATTAAAAAACTACATAAAGTCACTCGATGGAGGATGAATCTTCAGACGAGGATGATGAGGATTATTAGTAAGGAATAAAGGAATGTTGGGCTGATAGCTCAAGAGCATGATCATCAGGAATTAGATGTTTGGTGACCCATTCAAGAACGAGGCCAAACTAAGCAATGGTTTTTTGGAAGTGAGTTAAATTGACAAGCAATTTCTTTTGATCCTTCCATATGGTCTTAAGAAGCTTCAACTGCTTGTGCTTCTATTTTCCTTATTTTCTCTTGTTGGGTTTTAATTCTTTGGGATGATCATTGACACTCGTACTTTTATTGTGCGAGCTTCCAGCCTTATCTTTGGACGGATTATCTAATGTTGTAGCCAAAATGGAGTCAATGGAGCTAAAATCCCCAAGAACCTCTAGAAGAGATTGGGAAGGTTTTTCTAAGATTGGAGCATAAGTAAATGGTGCATTTTTTGGAGAAGGATGAGCAATATTCAAACTTACTTGAGTGGGATTTGAGGGATTTTCAGCAGGCACATCTTCAGGAGGGCTCTTTGAAGAGAATTTGTTGTAAGATATATTCATATCAAAGTACAGTTCTTCACCATTATCCATAAGTTGTAGAGGGGCGTCTTCAAAGGCATCCTCAACTAGAGGAGCGTCATCAAGGGTTGAGGGAAAGATGTTGAGTTGTGGAGATTGAGGAAAAATGGAATCAGCCAAGTCAAATGAAGGAGTAGGAGTGCGATTAGTAGGAAAAAATGGTTCTTGAATAAGTGGAGAAACAATAACCTCTAGAGGAGGTTGATAAATGGCAGGTTCAGGTTGTGGATTTGCAAATGGGGAGCGAGGGATCTTATTTTTCTTTGAAGATGGTGGTGAAGTAGATTATGATTTTTTTTGAGTGGGAGCTTTCCTAGTTGTAGTTTTTGAGAGGGTTTGTTCAAGAGTTCGGAGCCGCATCTATTTTACATTCATCATCAAGAGGGAGGTTGAAAACTTTCAGCCCTTTGCACAACAGAGTGCACACATATTTTATGGATGATACAACACATAGGAAGAAAATTTGAAGCCACCAGAGGTTTAAGAGAATTTATCAAAATGTTTTGGAGGACAGAGGATCGGGTGATTTGATATTGAGAGTACCAAGTTTCAGAAAAATAGTATGCTCATTAATCAAATATATCTAGAATTTGGCACAATGTTGTGAGGTTGATTTCCATGTGAACCTCTTTGAGTATGATGCTAAACCTAGAAATTCCTTTAGATCCATTTGAGGTAGCATAGAAGGCTCTCACAATATGAGGGTATTGCGGTTCATTTATGCGTAGGAAAGAAGTCCAACCAAGCTGATCAAAAACTTCTTCCACATAAAAACCTCCTTGTTTTAAATCATCAAGGTCAATGATCTTTCCATTGACCACTAACTTGTTTTTGCATTTGGAAAAATAATTGGTCCCCAAGGCTAGAGAATCAAATAGTGGGATGGTAGTAGATTTTTTGGAAGGAAATGACCGTGGTTTTTTGGTTCGAGGTTGAGCCTTTTTGGTTGATGGAGTTTTAGATTTTTTTGGAGTGGAGGCTTTGGAAGTAGATTTTTCAAATGACGATTGAGGGATGGATTCAACAGAAATGGTTTCCTTAGAATCATCATAGTTGACAACATGAATTATGTTGTCTTGAGGAAGTATTTTTCTTGAAGAAACAACCCCATACACAATTTTAGAGGATCTTCTGATGGGTGCAGAGGAAGTGATGTTTGATGATGAGGGGTTTTTTAATTTTGGAGTAGAAAGTGGAGAAGTAATTTTTGAAGATTGCTAAGGAGATGAGTTAGGTTTGAAGGTTCATGAGGAGGAGAGGCTACAATGTGAACATCTTCTTGAGTAATTTTTATAACTTTTTTCTGGATCGTGAGTGGAAATTTTACGCTTGGCAGTGAGTTTTGTACGAGCCATTTTTGAATTTGAGAAAGAAAAAAAAAAATGAAGAACAAAGATATGATGAGTAAGAGGCTGGTTTTTTGAACGTTGTAATTGATTTAGAAGGATAAATGAGATTTAAGTAGTGGGAGGTTAGAGTTTGAAAAATTAGTAACCTTAGAAGAAGAGGAAGAGGAAGAGGAAGATGAAGCCGTTGAATGTAGAGTAATGATGGTATCTTACATAGGCTAGGGGAAAGGCAATAACGATCATCGGTAACCGTCTACGCATTAAATGCACAATAGAGGACATGGAGGCAGCGCCACCAGACTAGCTAATGGGAGAAGTGAAGTGTGTGCATGCCTTGTCTAATGTGACAAGAGGATGTTTCACCATAATAGACAACATGTTTTATGATGGTTTACTATCCTCTAATTCTTAGACTCATTTTAGAGATCATATTTGATCTTGCATCAGGAATAATTTGACCAATAAGCATAACGTAAAAAATCAAATAAAAACAATGATATTTAGGTTGACCAAATATCATAAGATTTTGCTCATCCTCTAGAGGAGGATACTTCTAAATATTGCGATATGATCCTCATAGAATAATTTAAATAAATAAAAGATTATTCATGAATAAAATTTTATTTAAATAATTTTGGACAAATTAATGATGGAGAGTTCCTCCAAGATATTTTTGAACCGATCCTCCTGGAGAGGTTTGGTAAAAATATCAGCCAATTGATTTTCAGTATCAATGAAAATTAATTTTATGTCCCCTTTTTGAACATGATCTCTTATAAAATGATGTTTAATTTCAATATGCTTAGATCTTGAATGTTGTATGGGATTTTTTTAAAGAATAATAACACTTGTATTACTACATAGGATGTGAATTTTTGTGTACCTTAGAGAGTAATCCTCTAGTTGGTTCTTTATCCATAACAATTGTGAGCAGCATTGTGCAGCTGATATGTATTCATCTTTTGTGGTTGTACAACAATGGTACATTGTTTTTTGTATGACCAACTTATGAGAGATTTACCAAGAAATTGACAAGCTCAACTTGTGTTCTTCCTTTCAACTTTGTCTCCAGCATAGTTAGCATCTCAATAGGCTATGAGGTCAAGATTTGAGTATATTTTATACCAGATTCCAAGGTTGGTTGTGCCAACAAGGTATCTATGTGTAGTAAGATGGGATTCTTTAGGAGAGGATTGAAATCTTGCACAAAGACTGACTGCAAAGACTATGTCTGGTCTACTAGTTGTTAAGTACAACAAGCATCCATTCATCCCTCTGTACTCTTTTTTAGATATTGGAGTTGCTTCGTCATCTTTGTGTAGTATGGTGGATGGGTGCATAGGAGTTCCTATACTCTTGGCTAAACTCATGTTATATTTTTTCAATTGATCCTTAGTGTATTTTTCTTGAGAGATAAAGATGTTAGTTTCTAGTTGTTTAATTTGTAGACCAAGAAATAATTTCAACTCTCCCATCACACTCATCTTAAACTCACTTTCAATTCTTCACACATTATTTCATTAGTAGACCCAAATATTATGTCATCCACATATATTTGTACAATTAACATATCATCTTTAAGAGTTTTCTTAAAGAGTGTGGTATTGATTTGTCCTATTACAAATCCATTTTCTTTTAGAAAAGAACTCAACCTCTTGTTCCAAGCTCGAGGAACTTGCTTTAATCCATAAAGATCTTTTGAGAGTTTGAACACGTGATTAGACTTCTTTTCATCCACAAATCTAGAAGGTTGGTTATCATATACCTCCTCATTTAAGAACCCATTCAAAAAGGCACTGTTGACATCCATTTGGAATAGTTTGACACCTTTATGAGTAGCATAAGCTAGGAGGATTCTTATTGCTTCAAGTCTTGCTACATGTGCGAATGTTTCATCATAATCAATTCCTTCTTGTTGGTTGTAACCTTGTGCCACTAACCTTGCTTTATTTATAATAACCTCTCCATCCTCATTCAGTGTGTTTCTAAATATCCAATTAGTTCTAATGATGGATTTGTCCAAAGGATGAGGCACAACATCCCACACTTTGTTTCTTTCAAACTGTAACACCTCCTCCATCATGGCTTCAACCTATGCTTTGTCACAAATAGTTTCATCAATAGTTTTGGTTTCAACTTGTGATATCATGGCCATGTTGTTAGGATTTTCTTTTAGATATTTTCTAGTCCTAACACCACCGGCAATATTCCCAATGATTAGATCAAGAGGATGATGAGGTACCATTTTCCATCCTCTTGGAGGTTGCTGAGAGGTTGGATTAGAATCATATATAAATAACATGCATGAATTCCTCTACAGTTTGAGTCCTAAGATTATATATTCTATAACCTTTTGACAATGTGGAGCATCCCAGAAAAATACCTTTATAAGATTTTGGGTCAAACTTTCCCAAATTTTCTTTATTATTTAGAATGTAGCAATAACATCCAAAAATATGAAAATAGAAAATAGGCTAAATACCACCTGTAGTCCCTTAACTTAATTTCAGTTAACATTTTAGTCCTTTATCTTTTTGTTTTCCCAATTTAGTCCTTTATTTTAATTTTAAGTAACAATTTGATATTTTATGTTTTAAAATGTCAAAAGTGTTATCCTTATTTTTTTACAAAATTTCAAAAAACTCATAAAAAATTTCAAACAAAACCTATAAAATTAATTATCATCCTCAATATAATGCAGTTTCATCAAATTCATAACTTAAAACTTTAAATAAACTCATATTTTCATCTCTAACAACATCAAATAAAGAATGACAAATATGAGTTTATTTGAATATTTGAGCTACAACTTTGATGAAGTTTATTTTATATTAAAGAATGTAACTAAATTTATTGGTTTTGTTTGAAAATTTTGATGAATTTTTGAAATTTTGTAAAAAAAAGGATAACATTGTTAAAATTTTAAAACATAAATGATCAAATTGACACTTAAAATTAAAATAAAGGACCAAATCGGGAAAAAAAAAGATAAAGGACTAAAACGTTAACTAATATTAGTTAAGGAACTATAGGTGGTATTTAGCCTAGAAAATATTTGGTTTTCGGCCTGTCCAAAGTTTATATGGAGTTTTGTTTAAAAATTTTCTAATGGATGCACGATTTAAAACATATCTTGTAATGGAGTTTTGGCCCAAAAGTATTTTGCAATGTTGGCTTCATTTAAAATAGTTATAGCCATATCTTGTAAAGTTATATTTTTCCTTTCAACAACTCCATTTTGTTGGGGAGTTCAGGGGCAAGAAAATTTGTGAGAAATTCCATTTTCTTCAAAAAATATTTTTAAAGGGTTCATTTGCGAATTCACCACTTTCAGGGGCAAGAAAATTTGTGAAAAATTCCATTTTCTCCATAAAGGACTAAAAGGTTTTTAGCCAAGTTATTAATATTTTGTGAGTTTAATGCCCAAAAAAATCTTTTGATGCCCTGATTAAAATTATTCGTTGATAAATAAATTAGATTAAGTACGGTGAATCTTTTGTCGAAGAATAATTTATTTAGGTTACGAAGAATTTAATTCTGGGCAGTTTTGTTAAGAATATCTCGGGTTGCTGAAAGTTGTATCTATCAATTGAGTTGCGACGAGAGTGGATATTTTTATCAAATGGTTTGAGAGGTTATGGGTGAAACGTTAATTTTGACAAATATCTAGATATTTGGATATTTGTTAAGTTATCATTAATATATATAAATATATATATATATATGTTTGGAAGGAAAATAGAAAGAATGGAAAGAGAAAAGGGAGAAAAGGAAATAGAAAGGAAAGAGAATAGGAGAAAGGAAAAAGAAAATAGAGGAAAGAAAATGTTCCTCTCCCTGCTGCCTCGCGTGCGAAACTTCTTCTTTCTCTAACCTTCAACTTTTTCCACTATTTTAAAGCTTGCTAAGTAAATCTAGCAAAGCCATTTGCTCGGTAGTTTCCTCCCAGCTTCTTCCAAACCCCCACTTTTCTTCTAGATCTAAGCTTCGTTTCAAGAAGAGGTAGAAGGGAAAGTTGTTCACCTCCATGCTACGGTGCTAGTGAACTAACTTTGGAAGCGACGCCGCGAGGGGAGATTTTATCGGAATTACTCACGGTACCGTAATCGCTAATTAAAGCTAACGTTAAGGAAAGGGATCCTTCTAAACTTTTAGTTTGCATTTAGGGACTTATTTGTGGTTGGATGGAAAAGAAATTGGTTAGGGTTGAAGTGTTTATTTGGGGAAAATGAATTTAATGTTTTTATGGGTGAAATTTTAAAGTTGGGTTTGGTGATATTGATGAGTGTTTTATGGAAAATGAATTTAACTCATTTATGGGTGGTTTTGAGGAAATGAAATTTATATGTTTGAGTGGTGGGTTGTGATGATTTGTGGTTGTCGAGTTTGACGTGTTCATAATTAATATTTATAAATTTTGAGATGTGTTTGTGTGGATTTTGTGGAAAAATGAATTGATGTGAATTGTGGATTGAATTTGAGAATATGTCTGAGTATGTTCTATGTGGAATTTGAAAATCGTTAGAGTTAAACGAGTATTAAAAATGGGGAATCTTTTAATATCTACGTTTACTTGATATTTGTCGTGAAAATCATTAGAGTTAAACGAGTATTAAAAATGGGGAATCTTTTAATATCTACGTTTACTTAATGTTTGTCGTCCAAAATTGTTAGAGTTAAATGAGTATTAAAAATCGGGAATCTTTAAAAATATGCATGTACTTAATGATTTTCATCCAAAATTGTTAGAATTAAATGAGTATTAAGAATGGGGAATCTCTTAATATCTGTATTTACTTAATGATTGTCTTCAAAATTGTTGGTTCATCTTATCGTTGCGGGAATTGTCGCGTCATGTATGATCTGCGATAGACTACACATTTTTGGTAAATCGTGTTGACCCGTGATAGGTAGCACCTTGGTAATTTAGTACTTCGGCCTGTGATAGGCAGTACAATTATGATTTACGGCCCTTCGACGTTTGGAATTCCGAGTCTAGGCATTTTGGCATATACGCATTTCATTAGGGTGCTTGGCACGCGAGTCGTGTTTGATTTAAGATTATGATTGAGTGTTTGAACTCAAGTTGTCGTGGTGATTGTGTTATAATTGCTAAGTGTGAATGTTTTGGAATTGTGTGTAAGTGTGATTGATTGCAAAATCATTTCGAAACTCAAGATTTTATGGTGATTGTGCTATAATTGCTAAGTATGATTATTTGGATTTGTGTTTAAGTGTTGATTGGTTTCGAAACACTGTAAAAAGCTGAATTTTGCTGAATTTTGCCATTTTTCTGCTGTTGTCTGATGTGTATTTGAATACAGAAGGTTGTATTTGAATACATATATGCTGTTTTTGCCACTAACTTACTGTGTAGTCGAATACAGAAGGCTGTATTCGAATACAGACATGTTATTTTTCTACTGACTTACTGTGTAGTCGAATACAGAAGGTTGTATTCGAATACAGACATGTTGTTTTGCTGCTAAATATTGAATCAACCTTGTATTTGAATACAGAGATGCAGTATTCGAATACAACAATGTTGTTTTGTTAAAAACTTCATTTTTCAACCTTGTTTATGCATGTTTGGCATATGGAAACCCTTTTAAGGTGCATGCTAAGTTGAAAGGTTACTTTGTGCATTTAAAAACTTAAATGTTATGTGTTAATTGATAATTTCGGTTGGTGACCCTTTACAACCATTGGGGAAATCTGGGCTTTGCCCTCATATGAGAACCAAGACCATCCTACCGGTTAGTACCCTGTGGATGGAAATGTAGTTGGACACACCTGATTGGAGATGTGTCAGGAGGATTTTGTGGGGCGCGTGAAGATCATCCGAGATGTATAGTTTTTTGTAGAATGATCGGATTAGGTTGACATATAGGGACTAGATGTCTTTCTTTTTAGGTTGTGTTTAGTTTAATTTGGAAGACTGTACATATACCAATATTATCAGCTTTTAATTTTATTATGATGGGGTCCATGTACCACTTTTTGATGTGTAAAAACTTTGGATTCGTATTTCAAAAACTATTCTGCTGCTTATAAATTCTTTTGACTTATTTGTCATTGTGTTACGACTTATAAATTTATCCAAAAGTATTTTTATTTCTTTGTTATTATGAATCTGTTTTAAAAAAAAATACACTCGTACTGTTAAAAATCGAGATGTTACACTATGGTATCAGAGCTTTGGTTTGGATTTCTTTGGGGATATGGAGTTTTGGTTATAGATTGTAGTTCAACCTGTAGGTTGGGAGTCATTATATGATCATGCGTCGAGTCAGGTGGTTTGAGTTATCAGGTCCGGAGTTGTTATTATGTGTTGATGTAGTCGAAAGTTAGTTTTGGAATTATTTGAAGTAGTGTTAAGACTCTACCTGATGATGGTTTTATAAGAAAACCATGCCGCCAAGAAGGAATGACGCTCCATGAGCCAGCGCTAATAGGGATGATCGAATGCCAGAGGCTATGAATAACATGGTTGCTTCTGTTGCTGCATAGACTGCTGCCAAGACTCAACGTGATCTTAAAAAGAGGGAAAGAGAAATCCGTGTTGTAGAGTCAAGAGGATTAGAAGATTTTCGTCGTTAAAATGTTCCCAAGTTTAAGGGGGATGAGAATTCAGAGAAAGCGAATCAGTGGATCCAAGAAGTGGAAAAGATCTTCGAAATGATTAACTGTCAAGCAGAAGTGAAGGTCAACTATGCCACTTATATGCTATTAGGGGATGTTGAGTACTGGTGGAGGAGTGCAAGGTTGTTAATGGGATCGGCTCACGAGGAGGTGAATTGGGAATCATTTAGAAGGAAGTTTTTAGACAAATACTTCCCGATGAGTACCAGGACTAAACTGGGTGATGATTTTCTGAAACTTCATCAGGGGAACATGACCGTGGATGAATATGCTGCTAAGTTTGAATCGCTATCGAGGCATTTTCAGGTTTTTCCATGAAGAGATTGATGAACCATTCATGTGTCATCGTTTCCAAGACAAACTAAAGTATGAGATTCAAGACTCTGTCTTACCCCTGGGAATTCAACGTTTCCAAGTACTTGTGGAATAATGTAGAGAAATAGAGGATATGAAAAATAAGAGGGCTGACCGAGGAGGGAATTTTAATTCAGGAGGGCCTAGTCGGGTGAATTATCATAACAAGGCAAAACAAGTTGCTAAACCTTATAATCGACCACATAATAACAACGAGGGTAGAATAGCCCAGGGAACCCAAACTTTAGAAGACAATTGGGACAAGGGAATCGATGTTTCGGATGTGGGGAAGAGGGACGTTATGCTAATGTTTGTACCTCTAAAGAACTTACTTGCCATAATTGCCAGAAGTCAAGGAACATTGCCAGGGATTACACAGCTTCGAAGGTGGAACCAGTTGTGAATGTAACCAGGGCTACTCGTCCTACTGTTAGAGGACGCGTTCATTGTGTGAGTGCTGAAGATGGGAATCCATCAGGTAATCTGATTCAACGTGACTGTGAGATTGCAGGTAACACTCTAACTGCACTTTTTGATTCGGGGGCAACCTATTCCATCATTTCTATGGATTGTGTGAATCGTTTGAAGTTATATGTGTCTGCTTTACCTTTTGATTTGGTTGTTTCCACACCTGCTAAGACTTTGACAGTAAATTCTGCATGTTTACATTGTCAAATAACTATTCAGAGTAGGGATTTCTTGGTTAATTTGATTTGTTTACCTCTACAATCACTCGAGGTCATTCTCGGTATGGATTCGATGTCGTATCATTATGTGATCTTGGATTGTGCTCGCAAATTGGTTCTTTTCCGCGAACCAGGAGTTGTTAAGTATCTAGTCACTAACAAACTCGAAGTGTCGCTAAGAGAAGCAACTCATGAGTTTTTGTCTTTGGATAATGTGGAGGCAAAGATAAATGTGAACATAGAAGATGTGATGCTGGTCAATGAGTACCGGGACGTATTTCCAACAAAAATTTGAGGATTGCCACTAGTAAGAGAAGTGGAATATTTCATTGATTTGCACCCAGGAACCAGACCTATTTCAATTGCACTATATCGAATGTCGCCATAGGAATTAAAGGAGCTCAAAGGCCAAATTGAAGATTTGTTAGAGAAGAAATTTATTAGACCAAGTGTATTACCATGGGGAGCTTCGGTTTTGCTAGTTAAGAAGAAGGATGGAAGCTTGCACTTATGTGTGGATTATAGACAGCTTAATAAGGCAACCGTTAAGAATCGTTATCGTTTGCCATGCATCGATGATTTGATGGATCAGTTGAGAGGAGCCACGATATTTTCGAAGATTGACTTGAAGTCAGGTTACCATCAGATCCGAGTAAGAGAAGGAGATATTCAGAAAACTGCTTTCAAGAACCGTTATGGACATTATGAATATCTTGTTATGTCATTTGGAGTTACCAATGCAACAGCAACTTTCATGGACTACATGAACAGAATCTTTAATCCATTCTTTGATAAATTTGTTGTGGTGTGCATTGATGATATATTAGTTTATTCAAGAACTGAAGAATAGCATGGAGAACATTTACGTCAAGTTCTTGAGACTTTACGCGAGAAGCAATTGTATACCAATCTGTCGAAGTGTGAGTTTTGGCTAGAAGAAGTGAATTTCATAGGACATGTGATAAACATGGAAGGAATCGCTATAGATCCGGCTAAGATTGAGGCGGTTCTTGCTTGGAAACAGCCTCATACTGTCACTAGCATATGAAGTTTTGTAGGACTAGTAGGGTACTACATGAGGTTTATTGAAGGTTTTGCAAAGATTGTGACTCCATTGACACAACTTACCAAAAAAGATCAACCGTTCGCAAGGACGGAGAAGTGTGAGGAAAAATCAGTTTACCATCCACAAATGGACAGACAGACTGAAAGGACAAATCAGTCCTTGGAAGATCTATTGAGAGCATGTGTATTAGATGATAGAGGAAGTTGGGATGATGTACTTCCGTTGGTTGAGTTCACCTATAACAATAGTTTCCACGCAAGTATTGGAATGGCACCTTATGAGGCTTTATATGGGTGCAAGTGTCAAACGCCTTTGTGTTGGTATAAGGACGGTGAAAGCATGATTGTCGGACCGGAGATGGTACAACATACTACAATTAAGGTAAAGAAGATCAACGAGAAAATGAAGACTTCACAAGATCGTCAGAAGAGTTATGCGGACAAGCGTCACAGACTTTTAGAATTCGAACAAGGTGAACATGTATTTCTAAGAGTCACGCCTACTACTGGAGTTGGTGGAGCCTTGAAAAAGAAGAAACTGACTCCGAAATTCATTGGACCATATCAGATTTCTGCACGAATTGGGCCTATTGCTTATCAGATTGCATTGCCTCCGATACTGTCCAATATTCATGACGTGTTTCATGTGTCACAGTTAAGGAAATATATTGCAGATCCATCTCATGTGATCGAACCAGACACGATACAACTGAAGGATAACTTGTCATTCGAAGTACCATTTGTAAGAATTAATGATAGGAAGATTAAGTGATTGAGGACCAATGATGTTTCGTTGGTCAAGGTGATTTGGAACCCAATTATTAGAGATACGACTTGGGAACTGGAGAGCAAGATAAGAGAACAACACGCTGAGTTATTTACCGACGTGTACTTTCGAGGACGAAACTAATTTTAGGGGGGTAGTAATGTAAGACCCATAGTTTTAAATTCTTATTTATGTATTTCAGTATATTTTGGTATTGAACTCTGAGGCTTTCTAGACAAGTTATTAATATTTTGTGAGTTTAATGCCCAAAAATATCTTTTGATGCTCCGTTTAAAATTATTCGTCGATAAATAAATTAGATTAAGTACGGTGAATCTTTTGTCGAAGAATCATTTATTTACGTTATGAGGAATTTAATTTTGGGCAGTTTTGTTAGAAACATCTCAGGTTGCTGAAAGTTGTATCTGTCAATGAAGTTGCGACGAGAGTAGATATTTTTATCAAATGGTTTGAGAGGTTATGGGTGAAATGGTAATTTTGATAAAAGTCTAGATATTTGGATATTTGTTAAGTTATAATTAATATATATAAATACATATATATGTTTGGAAGGAAAATAGAAAGAAAGGAAAGAGAAAAGGGAGAAAAGGAAATAGAAAGGAAAGAGAATAGGAGAAAGGAAAAAGAAAATAGAGGAAAGAAAACGTTCATCTCCCTGCTGCCTCGCGTGCGAAACTTCTTCTTTCTCCAACCTTCAACTTTTTCCTCTATTTTAAAGCTTGCTAAGTAAATCTAGCAAAGCCATTTGCACGGTAGTTTCCTCCCAACTTCATTCTTCCTCTTTGATTCGAAAACGTAGAAAAACGGTGTTAGGGATTTTCAAACCGTCAAACACAAACCCCCACTTTTCTTCTAGATCTAAGCTTCATTTCGAGAAGAGATAGCAGGGAAAGTTGCTCACCTCCACGCTACGGTGCTAGTGAACTAACTTTGGAAGCGACGTCGCGAGCAGAGATTTTGTCAGAATTACTCGCGATACCGTAATCGCTCATTAAAGCTAACGTTAAGGTAAGGGCTCCTTCTAAACTTTTAGTTTGCATTTAGGGACTTATCTGTGGTTGGGTGGAAAAGAAATTGGTTAGGGTTGAAGTGTTGATTTGGGGAAAATGGATTTAATGCGTTTATGGGTGAAATTTTAGAGTTGGGTTTGGTGATATTGATGAGTGTTTTGTGGAAAATGAATTTAACTCATTTATGGGTGGTTTTGAGGAAATGAAATTTTATATGTTTGAGTGGTGGGTTGTGATGATTTGTGGTTGTCTTGTTTGACGTGTTCATAATTAATATTTATAAATTTTGAGATGTGTTTGTGTGGATTTTGTGGAAAAATGAATTGATGTGATTTGGTGTGAATTGTGGATTGAATTTGAGAATATGTCTGAGTATGTTTTGTGTGGAATTTGAAAATCATTAGAGTTAAACGAGTTTTAAAAATGGGGAATCTTTTAATATCTATCCATTTCATTAGGGTGCTTGGCACGCGAGTCGTGTTTGATTTAAGATTATGATTGAGTGTTTGAACTCAAGTTGTCGTGGTGATTGTGCTATAATTGCTAAGTGTGATTGTTTTGGAATTGTGTGTAAGTGTGATTGATTGCAAAACCATTTCGAAACTCAAAGATGTCGTGGTGATGGCACTATAATTGCTAAGTGTGATTGTTGAAAAAAGTATGTTATAGTGTGAATTTAAAAATGTGTTGAAGTCCCACATTGGAAAGAAATATTTTTTGTAAATTTAAGTGGAAAGAAACTTGTTAAGTCTCACATTGGAAAGAAATAATTTTGAAATCCCACATTGGAAAACTCTAGTATTTTGAGTAGTTTCAAATCTATACATATTAAAGTCCCACATAGCTTAGAAAACAAATGTGAGTTTACTTCCATCACTATATAATGAGCTTTTAACTATTGTGAAAAGCACACCAAAGTTGGATGCTTTTCCCAACTTTCTCTTTTCTCCCTCTTATATTCTGCTCGCCTAATTTCGAGCCACTTCTCCCCTTTCTTTTTGTCCCCTTCGGTTTTTATAATGGTTATTATGCCGCAGTCCCTTCGGTTTTTAGAGCGGTTATTATGCCGTAGTCCCTTTGGTTTTTAGAGCGGTTATTATGTCGCAGTCCCTTCGGTTTTTAGAATGGTTATTATGCCGCAGTCCCTTTCAGTTTTTTAGAGCGGTTATTATGCCGCAGTCCCTTTAAATTTTTTAGAGCGGTTATTATGTTGCAGTCCCTTCTAGTTTTTAGAGTGGTCGTTATGTCGTAGTTCCTTCGTTTTTTAGAGCAGTTGTTATGCCATAGTCCTTTCGGTTTTTAGAGCGGTTGTTATGCCGTAGTTATGAGTGGTTGTAGTACCATATTGAGAATGACTTTAATCGTCATATTGAGAGTGACTTTAACCGTCATATTAAGAGTGGCTTTAAGCGCCATATTGAGGGTGTAATTCTAGAATGGTTTTCTGCGGTGCAATGGAACTCCAATACAGTGAATCTGGGCTGTTTTATCCTGGGGGCTTCGTGGTTGATAATTTGCCTTGCACAATTTGGGAAATACCGCGAAACGTTTTAAAGAGAGCGACCTAGTCCGCGACTCAACCCAGTAATATCTTCGGTGACATAAATTGTGATTATTAAATAGTTTTTGAAGCTCAAATTCCAACAATGATTGTTTAGATTTGTGTGTAAGTGTTGATTGGTTTCGAAACCCTTTAAAAAGCTGAATATTGCTGTTTTTCTGCTGCTGTCTGATGTGTATTCGAATACAGAAGGCTGTATTCGAATACAAACATGTAGTTTTTGCCACTGACTTACTGTGTAGTCGAATACAAAAGTTTGTATTCGAATACAGACATGCTGTTTTTCTACTGACTTACTGTGTAGTCGAATACAGAAGGTTGGATTCGAATACAAACATGTTGTTTTGCTGCTGAATGCTGAAACAACCTTGTATTCGAATACAGTTTACCGAGGTACCACCTATCACGGGTCAGCACGATTTACCACAACAAACAATAAGTAACCAAGACATTAAGAGATTCCCCATTCTTAACGCCCAGTTAACTTAAACAATTTTCAAAACAACATTAAGTAACCAAGACATTAAGAGATTCCCCATTCTTAACGCCCAGTTAACTTAAACGATTTTCAAAACAAATATTAAGTAAACGAGACATTAAGAGATTCCCCATTCTTAATTCTCATTTAACTTAAACGATTTTCACAAACAAACACACATTAAGTAAACAAGACATTAAGAGATTCCCCATTCTTAATACTCGTTTAACTTAATGGTTTTCAAATTCCACACAACATAGACTCAAACATATTCAGAAATTTATTACACTATTCACGCCAAAACACGACAATTCATTTCTTCCACAAAATCATTTTCACGATGACATTAAGTAAACGCAGATATCAAGAGATTCCCCATTCTTAATACTCATTTAACTTAACAATTTTCACAACAACCATAAGCAAACAGACATATTAAGAGATTCCCCATTCTCAATATTCTTTTGACTTAAACGATTTTCAAAACAACTTTAAGTAACCTAGACATTAAGAGATTCCCCATTCTTAACGCCCAGTTAACTTAAACGATTTTGAAAACAAACATTAAGTAACCAAGGCATGAAGAGATTCCCCATTCTTAACGCCCAGTTAACGTAAACGATTTCCAAAACGAACATTAAGTAAACAAGAAATTAAGAGATTCCCCATTCTTAATTCTCATTTGACTTAAACGATTTTCCAAAACATTAGTAAACGGAGATATTAAGAGATTCCCCATTCTTAATACTCTTTTAACTCAAAACGGTTTTCACAAACACACATTAAGTAAACAAGACATTAAGAGATTCCCCATTCTTAATACTCGTTTAACTTAATGGTTTTCAAATTCCACACAGAACAAATTCAAACATACTTTCACATTCAATCCATAATTCGCACCAAATCATTTTCCACACAAACCACACAAACACATCTCAAGTTTCATCAGTATCAATTAAGAACACGTCAAACACAACGAACACGAATCAACATAATCCACCACTCAAACACACAAGTTTCATTCATTCAAAATCATACATAACTGAGTTTAAATTCATTTTCCACGATACATTCATCAGGATAACCAAAACCTAACTCTCAGATTTTACCCATAAAGCCTTAGATATATTTTCCCCAAATCAATACTCCAACCCTAACAAAATTCTTTTTCATACAACCACAGATAAGGCCCTAAATGCAAACTAAAAGTTTGGAAGGAGCCCTTACCTTAACGTTAGCTTTAACGTCGATTTACAACACCACGATCAATTCCGGTAAAAACTTTGCTCGCGGCGACACTTCCAAAGTTAGCTCACTAGCACCGTAGTGTAGTGGTGAGCAACTTTCCCTTCTATCCCTTTGCGAAACAAAACTTGGATCCAGAAGAAACGGCGAGATTTGTGTTTGACGGTTTTGAAATCCCTAAACCGTTTTCCTTCGTTTTCGGATCAAAGAGGAAGAGTGAAGTTGAGAAATCCTTGTCCTATCACCCATTATCAATTTCGAACTCAAGGAAGCAAGGAAGAACGAAAATGGATGAAGATGGAGGAAGGAGAAGGATTGGGTGTTCACGCGAGGCAGAGGAGGGAGAAGATGGAAATGTTCTGTTTTCTCTCCTTCTCTTTTCCTTTCTTGTTTTTTCTTTCCTTTTTATTTGCTTTCTTTTCAATTCCTTCCCTTCCTTTTATATATATATAGTTATTATAATTAACAAATATCTCAAAACCTTTAGATATTTATTAAATTATCCTTTCACCCAAAATGCATTAAACTCTTCGCAAAAGATTCACCGCAGTAAATTTAATTTATTTATCGACGAGTAATTCTAATCAGGCATCAAAATATCTTTTTGGTCATAGAAACTCCAAAATATTAATAACTTGGCTAAAAAGCCCTGAGTTCAATACCAAAATCCATTAAAATACATAAAGTATAATTTAAAATTACGGGTCTTACACCATTGTCCAAGTACTAGGGTTTTCTTGTGTTGATTAGAGGATGAACTTGTGTTAGAGTTTAAAGTAACTTAGGTACCCATATAGAATTGGGTCCTTGTTGGTTAGTTTTTCCTCTTGTGAGAATTTTCCTTTTATGATAACAAATAGAATCACGGTGCCGATGTTTACCACATAATGAACATCCTTTCTTTATGTTGCCAGTTTTCTTCTTAGCATGACAGTTTTTGAAAGTATGTCCAAGTTTTTTGCGAAAGGTGCATTTTGGCCTATCCTCTTGTATTTTAGGTAGGAAATTTTTTTTCATATAACAAAGATTTCAGATTGAGATCCCATTATCTTTTGAAATGTTTAAGTAGATTTAAAAAAGTTGGTAATGTCATTTTTTGAGTTCTTCAACCTCTTTTTTCAAGATTTCATTTTATGTGTCCTTTTCTAGAGGATGAATTTTGACATTCTTTTTATGTAAAAGTGTTTGTTGCTCATATAATTTCTTATGAGATAACCGCAAATCTAGAATGATTTTTTTCATACTTCTCATTCTTAATTTGAAGTTTCTCATTAAGTTTCTTTATTTCATAAAGTTGATTTTTGAGAAAACCACATTTATGAGATAAAGTGTTTGAGTCATTCAAAAGATTGTCAAATTCTTTTTCGAATTTTTCACAAGTAGGACATAGTTTAGAGATGGTTACCTTTTCAGTATTTGATTTTTCCATGCGACAGAGGTTGGCATCTTCCTCCTTCTCTTGCTCAAAGGATGACTCGTCCCTGTCATCCTAAGTAATCATCATAGATTTATTTTTGTAAGGAAATTTTCTTGAGTTCCTTTTGTTTAGAGGCACTCAATTTTGTAGTGTCCCATTTTGTTGCATCCAAAACAAGTTATTTGACTTTTGTTATTTTTTTTCTTTTTGGGGAGATCTTCTATCATGTCCTCTACGATTTATCATCCTCTGCATTCTTTTGGAAATTAGAGCAGGTTCATCCTCTTCCTCAGAGAAAGGATACTCTGAGCTTTCCTTTTTTATGACTTCTTTAGTTCTTTTGGAGGATGAATTTTCTATTTGGCTGTATTTTAGAGAAATCATTTTTCCCTTTTTGGTTGGTTTGTTTACCGGCAACAATGGTTCGTGAGCTCTTAGAGTTCCAACCAGATCTTCTGATTTCATATTAGCCAAGTCTCTTGCTTCTGTGATGGCAGTCACCATTGGTCTCCATTCTTTTGATAAACTCCTTAGAATTTTTCTTATTCTCCCTTGAATAGAGTACACTTTTCCAAGAGATCTCAAGTTTTTTAGTATGATTGTTAACCTTGAGAACATTTCATCAATTGTTTCCTCCTTCTTCATTTCGAATAGTTCAAAATCTCTTACTCCCATGTCAATCCTCGCTTCTTTTACATGGCTTGATCCTTCTGGTGGATTTTCAGAGTGTCACATAGTTCCTTAGCGTTTTTGCATTCTTCAACTCTATCATATTCTTCCCTGCTCAAAGCACACATTAGAAATAAATGAGCTTTAGAGTTTAGGAGTACCTTAGCATTTTCATCAGTTTCCCATTGTGCTTGAGGTTTATCATCGGAGGTTGCATCTGTGTTGTTGGTTCTGACGACATGATCCCCATTTTCAACCACAGGTCACATGTTGTTATCTTGTGATATGAGAAGTAGTCTCATATTTCCTTTCCAATGGTAGTAATCTGTTCCATCAAAATAGGGAGGTCTTTTGGATGATCCTCCTTTAGGAATATACTTAACTTTTGACATTTTTTTATTTTGATCCTTTTCTCTTACACTGTTAGATGTAATTTTCTAAAGAACTTTGCTCTGATGATAATTGTTATAGCTAAAATATCCCTAGAAGGGGGTTCAATAGGGATTTTGCTATTTAAAAAGTTTTTCACGTGTTTTGAAATGGTATCCTCTCTAAGAGGATGCGAATCCGAGGATAAAAATTTAAACCTTTAAATTTAAGCTGTATAAAAGAAAGAGAAAATACAGAGAATGACACACACAACATTTATACTGGTTCATCCAATGAAGGCTACGTCCATTCCTCACACAATTGTGAGTTTTTACTAATGATCAAACTGATTAACCTCTCACAGAGGTTGATTACACTTTGTGTATTTTTTAGCCTCCCCAAGCTTGCAACCTTGTGTCTTACAAGTTCCAACTATTTTCAAGTGTAACTCATATGGAAATTACAAAGTGATATGAGTATGATGTTTCTCTTTACTTAAACACTTTCTAAAAAGATATTTCAAAGATCTAGTGTAGGATTATAGAAAGTATAAAGAGAGGATGGAAATTTCTCTTGATAGCTTTAAGAAACTTGCTCTTTTTATGCAATATAGTTGTGTGTCTTATGATGAAATGTTCTATGTATTTTATAGAGATCTTGAGATACTCTTTCCATGTGACAAATGCTTTATGACCGTTGGGGTCTTCAATAAAAAGGTCCAAGGTCTTTCATCATATTTACGGGATTGCCATCCAACTGTCCTTAGACTGGTTTAGTCCATCATCTTATAGGAGGTTCAAACCTCTTAGGAACTTAGATGTGAGTTGTCCCTTTCTTTTCATTCTTCAAGACATGCGAAGGCTACACCTTTGTCTCGTTATCTACTGCCTTTTTATAGGTTGATGTTGGGTCGTTTTCAGCATGTGAGAGAGATATGTTGGGTTGCTTTCAATGATGTTGACTATATACCCATCATTTAACCTAATACAATTTGTCCTCGTACCGATTCAATATGTCCTTTGACTTCTTAATTTGCCTTGCTTTATTTATTCATTCTTTGATACTGATTTGTATTCTCCTTTTTGAATAAAAAAGCATTGTTTCAGTGAGGATAATTATTTGGCCATTTTGAAGCTTCATCCTCTAGGAGGTCATCCCCTCGTATTCCAATCACTCAAACACACAAATTAGTCATTAACAACGATCATAATCTTTTGAATAATTTTGTTATTATTAAAACCATTTGAAAGAGATTTTGTATCAAACATATGCTTACTTGGGTCTTCCTTCATACGCTTGATTTTATTTGGGCGGGAACAAAACTGAAATTAGTTTTTGGACCTTTAAAAGTAAGCATATTGCTAATTCAAAAACAATGTGTTACTCAATCTATTAAAGTTTTTGACCTTCCATTAGAGTCATTGACATTTCTCCATCAGAATCATTAACTTTTATTATTGGAGTTAGATGTTGTGTTGCTTGAATAATGATAGTTAGAGGTAGATGTAAAGTTATGTGATTTAAAATTAGTGGCATGTGCAACTTCACTTTTGTTTCATTATCAGAGTAAGTGCAAATTTAGAAGATGATGCATATTAGAGGCAGTACATTGGAACGTGTGTCAAACTTTAAAGTCATTGCAACCTCAGAGGCAACATTCTTGGAGCGTGTTGTAGTCTTTAGGGTCAAAGGAAGATGAGCTTTATGATGCAGGTTGAATAGTGGCTTCAGACTTCAAATGCATGTTGAAGTTACTGTTCATATGAGGCATGTTAAATATTGTTCATTTGAGCATGTTGGAATATTGTTCATTAGAGCATGTAGAAATATTGTTCATCTGAGCATGTAGAAAAAACATTTTCATCAGAGGCTGCACAAATATTGTTCATCGAAGGCATGAAAACTACAAAAGCACGCAAAATTTTTGGAGACACGTGAATTCTTCAGAGACAGTCTTCAATCTCAAATTTCAAAGGCAAATATTAGAGGTAGATGCGTGTTGTTTTCTAGAATGTACATTTGCCTGATTATGAGGATTTCATTGATTTTTTTTATTTTGTTTCCTTTGACTTTTCTACTTCCTCTGGTGACTTCCTTTGGTAGTATCCTTTAGTGATATCCTCCGATGGTACTCTCTGGTGGGTATCATCTGATCGTATACCCTGGTGGGATCCTCTAGTCGTTTCCTTTGAATATCTTCTTCCAATTTTTGCTTACTTAATGAACTACTTTTTTTGATCTCATAAAATACTTTGGTTAACATCAAAACTCTCAGTAGAAATCAACTTGGTTCCAACACATTGCACTATCTCAAAGGCAATTTTAATTTCCTCGAGCCAAGCCTGAGCTTTAGAAGATTATGTTGGCAGTTCGATTTCCACCCTCCTTTTTTGGGCCATTTGTTAAACCAGGTTGGTGGTAGCCATTGCCTGAAGTTGAATAGCTTCGAGTAAATATTCTCAGGGTCCAGTAGTAGGTGGTGGTGGAGGATCATTATTCTCTGGTGGAGAATTGTTCATTGGCCTTCCACTTCCTCTAGGTCTTTCTACCATAATTTTGTATACCAAACACAAAATATTAAATTCATCAGACTTAATATTAAATTGAGTTAATGTAATATTTCAATTAAATAAAATTTCTTTTATGCTTTAAGTATTAATATATAACATCCTCGTTTCTATTTCAAAATAAAAAATTAAAAATCTTACTACCAAATAGGAACGCATGATAAGTGCCACATAATATTTAAGTAAATCTTCAAAATTTGAGAAAAGGACGTAGAATTAATTAGCATTGAAGGATAGTAGTAATTTCTATAGGGCATGCCAAATATTTTGCATTGAAATAGATCATTAGTAGAACTGGTTATAATGAAAATAAAAGATATATAACATTTGTGTGATTGGGTTTTTAAATATTCTATTTTACTTTTATAAAATAATAAAATTAAAAAATCCGCTTGGCAAGTATTTTTAAAATTGTTTTAATTTTCTGTTTTTAAAAAGAGAAAAATGGAAACATCTTTTTGATGTTTTACTTCTGTATTTTGAGTTTCAAAAACACACAGAGAGTTGACATATTTTATTAACAACATTAATGTAAATATATGAAGAAACAAAATTACTCTAATTTTATAATATTATGTTTTTTGTTAAAGTTCAGTGGCGCTTTCCTCAGTATGGGCGTGTGTGTTATTTTTCATTTTTTGTTTTGTGAGTGGGTGTGTTGGGTGGTATTCATGTTTGAGTGTTTTGGATTGTTTTTGGTAAATTTTATTATTAATAATACTTAAGAGTAAATGTTTTTTTTTTAAAATAAAAAACATAGCGGATAAAATATTTCGAACTATTCTAGATTAATCACATGTACCCGGAAATATTTTTATAACAATCATATAAAACATTTATTATTAATCACACCTACTAATTTTGAACTATTTTAGATTAGAACATATACCCGCATATAAAATATTTTTATAACAATCATATGAGTTGTAATTACGGCATTAACAAATTTCTATTTATTAATCATAATATAATAAATTTTAAATATATAATATAATAAACTTTAAATATGACAATTGAACTCGAATCTAATTGATACTCATAAAAAATATTTATAAAAATTAAAATCAAAATATCATAAAAAATATTTATAAAAATTAAAATCAAAACTATGAATTTACTACCAAATAGTTATGAATTAAACTATGAATTAAGCACAAACACAAATAACTACCTCTAAAATTGAGTGACCATTATAGTATCCACCTCTACCATATAATTTAATTTTATTATTAAATATGATTAATATCAAAAAAGTTAAGAGTTAAATTTGTTTAAAATAATCTAAACAATTTTAGTGTGATAACATAATACAGTTTATTTCACTTGCTTTGGTTGAAAAATAATATTAGTGCGTGTGATTTTTAAGATGTAAAATTAGAAATCATGTGATTAGATGATTACATATTACTTTATTTATTTTTACGCTTTTTTCAGAGGGAAGTTTTTTAGTAAATATTATACCTCTGTCTCTAGTATGAATTTGAAGTTTGAGATTGTGTAAACGTTTCTTTTTGCAGTAGATACTCTTGGCTCATATTAGTCGGAGTGTAAGGATTATCTTGATTAATCTAATAACTCAAAATAAAAATTATATATTTCACGAACAACTATCTAACGAGGGCATCACAATGAGTTGGCAGATTTTATTATCATATTAATTAGGTAACCACTCATATTTGGTTAGATAAATATTTTATTGGTTAATTTACTCCTTTGTGACAATTTTTTTTTGTGATATTTAGATTCCCTCATTTCAAAAAAAGATTCAACCTTATTTTTATCATTAAAAAAGAATAATGTTGATTGTGACGAGATAATAAAAAACGCAAAGCAAGAATATATTTGATTCGTTGATTTGATAATCACCACTACATGATTTTTGTGAAACATGGAGATAAAAGTTTTAAACTCCTTACTACATTGTTCTACTTGCATTTCATCTCCAACTTTTAAAACATATATCTTCTTTTTTATTTGAACATATGTCTTCTTATATTTTAATTGTAATAGCACAATATATTAATGAATTGTTTTTGTTAATATCTAGTTTATATTAACATAAAAAAGAAAAAGAAACAAAAATAAAAACATTAAAAGAAAGTATATATATGCATTAATTTGTTTACATATAGTTAATTTATCTCATAAAGAATCTAAAGATGAACAAAAAAACTTCATGACACAGACCCACGACACAAAGGACACGTGTTAGATATATCTAACCATTTTATAATGCAATGGTCATGATAGATATGAGAACAAGACAACATAACTACTTTTGATCCGACTAATAACTCCGTAAGACTATAGAACATGTCATTTCTTCAACCTCTGTCGTTCCTTCTTCGATTTCTATTATTGGAAGATTGTGAGTAGTTTCAAAATTTGTTCTTGTTATTGAAACCTCCCTAATGTCATTGATGTTGTTTTCATCGAGAATAAAATATCCGTCTCGGACACTATTATAAAAAATGACACTCCATGGTAACAGGTTGACTTCTTCGTTTACTCCTGTTGCACTTATTGCATGATAATGTTGGTTCTCCATTTATATGAAAGTAAAAATTGACTATTCTTTAGACTAAAAATATATAAAAAAATAAAAACAATTAACTATTGAAAATAAGAATGAAAATATATAAAGAAATAGAAACAGTTAGCAAAATAAGAATGAAAATATTTAAAGAAATAGAAACAATTAACAATTGAAAATAAGAATAAGTGAGGATGATAAATAATATAATTTAAGTATGAAAAGCACCGATGAAAAACCTTTTCTAAAAAAAAAAAAGTAGAAAACCTGCGAAACGATGTTGGCCTCGAAGAAAATAGAAACTTCCAGTGACTCGTTGGTCGGAGGAACCACCGATGCCGGTGATAGAAGAACCAAAACCAGCGGTGATGAAAACGGAAGACTCGCTATTGTGCGGGGAATCAGTGGCGGAAGAAGAAACGCCCGTGCTGTGAGTGTTGATGGCGGTGATCAAAGCAGAAAAGGAAGAAACAGAAATAAAAGCTCTCAACAGTCAACAACACAAAGAATGTAAGAGTGTTGGATCGATTAGTGTGCACAAGAAGAAGAGGAGTTAGCGTGAATAGAATAATAGAGGGTAAGTGTCCAAATTTATAGGGTTTTTCTTTCAACGGTAACTACTTAAATTGAACAAGCCTTGTTTGGATCACAAGTAAGTATCTCTACGCGCTCTCTCGCGGGAATGAATCCATTTCAACGGTAATTAAATCTTTTTTTTTTTTTAATTTATTTTTGAGTAAATCTTTTACATTTATTATTTAGATTCGATAACTTTTATTTTTATTTTTATTCTCATTAGCTGTCTATATTTTATTAATTAAGATTAAAAAAAATATACAGCTGGGTTTTTTTTCATTCAAAGGTAACTAATGAATTAATAACCTTGTTTTTAATTCTCTTTCTTGATTTTTATAATTGATTCGATTAGATTAATTGGAACTAAAGCAAGAGACTATTTATGAAGTTTTGTTGCAAATTGATTGCCCCTTTCTGTCTATCCTGGGAACTGCTGATACCAATTGATGGAACTGACATAATAAACTTTCATTTTTCCATTTGAAACTTTCCTTAGGAGCATTATGATTACAACTAATCACAATAATATATAGAACGACAGATCAAAACAGCAGGGTTGGCTCCTACACTTCTCCATTTTGAGGTAATTCAAAAATTCATGTTGGTAATGTTATTTAGGCAGATTAATTTATTAATATTGCTAAATTTGTCTTTAATTTAAATTAGATCACCTGCATATGATAGAGGTAAAAGTTGATTATGATTACAGAGTAAGTAGCAGATGTATCTCTAATACCATAGTATAGTGGTTGTACTGAAGTAGAACCTATTGAGTTCTATAGTGCTTGAGTGTCAAGATATTTCCAATTACGTATTACTTATCAATTCTGCATTTTTTGGGTTAGATGGAATGTCAAAATTTAAACTTCATTGTTTTGAATGAATATGTATGTAGCTATGTTAATCATGCAGACTTGAACCTTCACTCATGTAACTTTCTCTTTTGCATAGAAATTTGGTTTTCTTTTGGATAATTGATTGCTTTATTAATTTACTGATCAGATGATTAAACTTGTCACAATGCTTGTTATAGCTTAGCTCTAAAGTTCTGTAAATATAACAAGAACCAACAAAGTGGAGATTTGTCAACTTTGTGTGTACTACTTTCCTTTTGTTCCAATTCTTGTGTTATTTGCAAACTTTCCATTGTGTGTCTTATCAGTTTTGCGAGTAAAATTTTCAAATTGACATTCACTTAATGATAGTTGCACAGAGTTATTTGAAAAGGCCCTTTGAGCTTATTGAAAGCCAAAAACAAAATTAGTGTTGATAAGCTGAAATTCCTCTTTTCAACTGCCACCAAGTTGTAGAGTACATAACAGATTCAATTTTACCTCCTAAGCTTCCAATGGTGCAAAAAAGTATTATCATTCAACAGTGGTAGCTTGTTTAGTTTATTGTTTGACTTGCAAATTTTTTGGATAGTAGTTTTCATTCAAGGGAATAACTATTGTTTTTTAAAAGCTTCAATTTAAGTTGGTTTGGTATCGGTAGACAACAAAAAATGTCCTTCAACTTTCGTGTTTTTGTACTACTAACTGGTCTTTAAAGCTTGAATTTAAGTGGCACATGCTAGGATTGTGGATTTAGAATTAGCAGCATCCGTGTTTGGGATGTTGGTGAAATTATCAGCATGAGTCTATGGTTGTTCTATTGGTGGGGGCTGATAATTGGTGATCTGGCTGAAATGTTGTACATTTAGACAAAGTGAGGAAATCATAGTCTTGGTGTTTCTTATTGTTGTAGATTTGATGGATAAATTTTTAAAATGGTGAAATTAGCAAGAATCCCGTTCTCTACAACAATGAAATTAACCAAGAGACTATTTAGAGATCAACATAGGTAATTAAATTTCAAGCGGTATATTTCTCTGTATGTTGTTGCAGTGTAGATTTGATTATCTTAAAATCTGTTTCTACCATTGTTTTTAAAATTTGAGTTTCCGTTACAGTTTTCCCTACAATAACTGCTACCAAAAATGTCTTGATCATTTTCATCATGAGTTTCTATCTTTATGAAATGTAGCTTTGAAAAATTGGACAAACTGGTGAAGTATTAGTAATACAAGCAATTGCAGGGTTGATCTTCAATTCTGCATAATTTGACTTATTAATCTGCACATAAGACATGTAATTGGTTTGAAACCATTGTTGACATACAGTCTTTAGCTTGTGGTGCTTGATGAGGTTGGTCTCTCCCCTGATGAATGAACTTCAGAAGCTTGTTCATTCTCTGCCATATGTGTAAGTGCGACTTTGGATCTTTTTTATTGATTCCACATTAGACTTTTATTTTAATGATTTATTTATTTAAGATCAATCTAAGTAAATTATTTATATATATAACTAAAGTGCTGATTTTGTTTTTGCTTTCTGTGTGTTGATTGAAATGGTAAGTTTAACATATTTCCATTTTATAAGATATTAGAACAAAATTCTGTGGAATAACATTATGCATTTAAGGAATTGGTTGGTAAGTTAGTTTTAGAAACAGCTAACATTGTTTTATAATTAGATGGGTCGTATTCAGAACTTAGGGTACTAATTCCACCTATTGATTTTGAAATGTGATAAGATGCAGAATATGGACTAAGCTGTTAGAACCTGCAGGTTGGCACAGAGAGACCCTCATCTTCTTGCAAGAGTTTTTTTTCTTTTTCTTCTTTTTCTTCTTCTTCATATTTCAGATACAATACTCACATTTCTACCGCTCTTTTCCTCTTCTCTATATAATAACAAACTTATAATTTTTTATTGATGCATATATATTACCACTTTGTATTATTCTTTTACTCTTTTCTTGCAGTCACTCTATCAAAATATCTCCTTCATATCTATTATTTATGATTTTAACTATTTAATAATCAACATTAAACACATTTAAATGATTATTTTTCAAATCAAATAGAAATCTCACGAAAATAAAATTTGAAAACATCAAAGTCACTAAATGTTCTGCATATATGTAAATGATGGTAGTTTTCGAAATTTATGCTAAAATGAATTGCAGTCTACACTTATTATTTCTCATTTATTTTCACCTACATGTTAATTTAATTTAGAAGTACACATTTTTTTTATGTTATACTATAATAACAAATTGTACTTTTGTAATAATTAAAAAAATCCATTCAACTTTATTTTAGTTATTTTGATAAAAGATTCAACGACTTTTCATTTGCGCATATGTTCTTTTTTATGCTTAAATCTAATTGCATAAACATATCTATTAATAAACTTTTCTTTGATTCATATCAATTAATAAATTATGTGCGGGTTATTATCTAGTTTTTATTAACATAAAAATAAAAATAAAAAATAAACTAAAAATAGTAGAAGAAAGTATATGCATTAAGTTGACTACACTTAATTTACACCGATAGTTTTATATTATAATGAATCTAAAGATAAATAAAGAAACTTCACCTAATAGGTCTATCGCACAAAAGATACTTGTGAGATCTATCTAACTACTTTATGATGCAAATGATAGTGAAAGGGATGAAAACAAGACAACATAACTACTTTTGACTCAATCGACAACTCCATAAGATACATAGAGCAAACTAGTTTGTCATTCCTTCTTAAATTTTTATTCTTTGAAGATTGTAATAAGACCAGGTAGTTTTTAAATTTGTTCTTCTCATTGAAACCTCGCTAATCTGATTGATGAAATCTTGTGGTGGACGGTGATGAAAATATAAAATAGAAACTTGAATGACGAAAAAATAAGAGATATTGTGAGATGTGTTTGAAACTAGAAAGAAGAAGAAAAGAATAAGTGTTGACCAGAGTAATTTTAAATAGAGAAAACTTTCCAAATATATACAAGTGAACTTTTAGGTTATTGTCTTATTTGCTTTCCAATAATACTTACACCAATTGACAATATCTAATAATAATATTTTGTATTTATTTATTTATATTTTGTAGAATATATTTCTGTAATTAACTATTACTTTTTGTTGCCTTAAATTTCTCTCACTAATCTCTCATCACGTATTCACACTCTCCTAATTTTTTTAATTGATTTCATTAATTGGTATTTTTAATTGATTAATTGGTAGTTGACATTTGACATTTTTATTGTGACGTTAGGAAAATAAAATGAAGAGTTTATTTATGAGGGCTTAAAGAATATAATTAAAGATATATAGTAGGATACAATTGTTTTTTTTGTTTGTTTAGAAAGTATTTTAAACTTCGCGACATTACTAATTAGGAAATGATGTTGTTTAATTGTTCCAGAATTAATGTGGAATTCTAATTCCCCTTAAAATTCTCATTTTGTGAGCTTAATTTGTTCTGTTTTACTTTCTTTTTAACATATATTAACATATATTGTTTCTATTAAATTTATGTTCGTACTTTTGACATTTGTATTTGTAGAATTGTGACGTCAAGAAAATAAAGCAAAACTATATTTACAGGGTTTAGAGAATATAATTGAAGATAAACATAAAAGGGTATAATTGTTTTCTATGTTTATTTGGTTCTCAAAGTCACTAATGTTTATTTGATTATAAAAAAGTAGGATATCAACACAACTGGTACATGCGGGTATCTATCAGATCCGTCGTGATTTGGATGGAAAGAATCTGTTTTAATTAGATGTGGGTGCGAATTTTTTCAGATATTAAAACTCGAAGGTGGAGATGGGTTTGTGGCCGCTGATATCTACCTGGCATCCGAACCCGCTCCACTAGTAATATTATTGTCATTTTTAAATTTTATATATATGTATATATTCAATATATTTAATAATTTTTTAATATTAAAAATTATAATCACCTCTTTATAGAAAATATGATTTTAATATTTTTTAATTTTATTATTGTATAATAATTATTATTTTATTATATTAATTAAGTGTAGATGCAGGTAGAAAAATCCAAACGCCATCATAGACGAAAATGGGAACTTAAATTTCACACTCGATAGTATTGTTTGAGAATGAGGAATACTAATTCTCTAATATAATTCTCATTTTGTAAGCTTAATTGATTTCGTTGTACTCTTTTTTAGCTTCTAAATTATTATATTACATTAAAATGACATGAAATCTATATTCCTACTTTTTATAAATCTAAGTCATTTGGAGAAGGTTTTTTTTTTACATTTATATGTTTTTAACTCATTACCTTGCAATTAATTATAGGCAAAGCTAACATTGAGAAGAGTTTGTTTAAGAACTTGTTCCATTAAATGTAGTGATACCTCCTAATTCATTTTCACACAACAAATCATGAAATTTGGACATCATCAACCCTTGCGTTTTTTATGTATTTTTAATTTTTATCTTTTATATCTTTTATTAAATCATTTTAATGTAGAGATATTACGGTACAAATGCAACCATAAGTTGATATCAAAATGTAATCTTATAAGGGATGCTTTAGCCAATGGAGATATGTTTTATGTAATTTAATTTATTTTTCTTTATATTTTAATATCGAATACTATATAATACTCCAAAAAAATTTGGATATTATGTCAAATTCACTCCAATGATGTTAGTATTTTTAAATTAAAGTTAACTATTTTTATATAAAGTCAACATTAAGTTAATTATTGCCCATAAATTTAAAAAAATAGATTTATTCTCAAAATTAAGATCAAACCAAACATGATTATAAATTAATGAAACAATACAACCAAAAAATATTTAGAATTACAATAAATTTCAGTGGGATT
This sequence comes from Cicer judaicum, assembly GCA_037974835.1. Lineage (NCBI taxonomy): Eukaryota > Viridiplantae > Streptophyta > Magnoliopsida > Fabales > Fabaceae > Cicer > Cicer judaicum. The sequence continues at coordinate 1,821,683 of JBBPBS010000233.1, read as the reverse complement.
GAGTTTAGTAAAAATAGTTAAACTTTGGATTAGAATTTTGTTGAGAGAAGTATACATTTTTAATGTTTAATGTTTGACATATCTCAAATAAAATCATCTCTCATGGAGAGAACTTATGTAAAATAAAAAATAAAAAATGAGAATCAAAATAAATATTAAGGTAAATTTTAAAATAACTCAATTATAACAAAAAAAGAACCATCTCTAATTATAATTTATAATACAAACATACAAACAAATGTGTTTTTAGATTAATTAGTTAAAAGTGTTCCCTTCAACAGTTTATTAACTAATTAACTAAAAGATAAATATATATTTGATTATTAATGTGTTTCGTGAATAACTTGCGAAAACATTCTGAATTATTTAATGGTTAGTATGACAGTCACGAAAAGGAGATCATGAAATCATGAATCGTTAATCAATATATGCTGGAAATGCCACTTCATCTCAACTATAGTTAGATTCTTGATCAGTTTGTCGCTTGTCGCTCTACTTCATTAAAATTTGTTCAAGGATTTTGGTATTGTATAATACACTAAGGTAGGGTAGGTGATGGAGAATGGGGATATGTGATGGAGGATGAGGTTATGTGTAGGGGTGTTTATAGTGCAAAAGCTGCATCGGATTGGACCACATTAATGGTTTGATTCAGTTTTTGAAAATCATCTTTGTAAGACCCATAATTTTAAAGTGTACTTTATGTATATTAGTGTATTGTTGGTATTGAACTCAGAGACTTTTTAGCCAAAGTTATTAATATTTTGGAGTTTATATGACCAAGAAGATATTTTGATGCCCGATTAGAATTTATCGTCGATAAATAAATTAAATTAACTGCTGAAAATTCCATCTGTCAATTGAGTTACGACGAGAGAAGATCTTTTTAACAAAAGTGGTTTGGGAAGTTATGGGTGAAATGGTAATTTTAATAAATATCTAGATATTTTGAGATATTTGTTAATTATATTAATATATATGTTTGTGTGGAGGGAAAAGAGGAGAAAATAGAAAGGAAAGAAGGAAAAAGAAAGAAAAGAAAAGGAGAGGGAAGAAAAAGAAAAGAAAGAAAACAGAAAACTTCTTCTTCTTCCTCGCGTGACCCATTCTTCTCCCTTCCTCCATTGTTGCTCGTTTTTGCTTCCTTTTATTTCCTTAGGATTCAAAAATTGATAGTGGGTGATAGGACAAGGATTTCTCAACTCCACTCTTCCTCTTTGATCCGAAAACGAAGGAAAACGGTTTAGGGATTTCAAAACTGTCAAACACAAATCTCACCGTTTCTTCTGGATCCAAGCTTCGTTTCGCAAAGGGATAGAAGGGAAAGTTGCTCACCACTACACTACGGTGCTAGTGAGCTAACTTTCAAAGCGACGTCGCGAGCAAAGCTTTTACCGGAATTGACCGTGGTGCCGTAAATCGACGTTAAAGCTAACGTTAAGGTAAGGGCTCCTTCCAAACTTTTAGTTTGCATTTAGGGACTTACTTGTGGTTGTGTGGAAGAGAATTTGGTTAGGGTTAAAGTAATGTTTTGTGGAGAATGAATTTTAAACCCATTTATGTATGATTTCAAGTATATGAAACTTGTTGGGTTCGAGTGATGGATTGTGTCAATTTGTGACGTCGTATTCGGCGTGTTCATATTTGATAATCATAGAATTTGAGATGTGTTTGGTGTGGTTTGTGTGGAAAAGTGGTTGGATGTGTTTTGGTGTGAATTACGAATTGATGTGTTTTTGATGTGGATTGATAATATGTTTGGGTTTGTTTTGTGTGGAATTTGAAAACCATTAAGTTAAATGAGTATTAAGAATGGGGAATCTCTTAATGTCTTGTTTACTTAATGTGTGTTTGTGAAAATCGTTTTGAGTTAAATGAGTATTAAGAATGGGGAATCTCTTAATATCTCTGTTTACTAATGTTTTGGAAAATCGTTTAAGTCAAATGAGAATTAAGAATGGGGAATCTCTTAATTTCTTGTTTACTTAATGTTTGTTTTGAAAATCGTTTAAGTTAACCGGGCGTTAAGAATGGGGAATCTCTTAATGTTTTGGTTACTTAATGTTGTTTTGAAAACCGTTTAAGTTAAAAGAATATTAAGAATGGGGAATCTCTTAATATGTCTGTTTGCTTAATGTTTGGCGTGAAAATCGTTTAAGTTAAATGAGTATTGAAAATGGGGAATCTTTTAATATTTGCATTTACTTAACGATTGTTGTGGATGGAGTCAGTATATGCTCATGCATTTTCATGCTTTTTGTAAATCGTGCAGCCTGTGATAGGTAGCACCCTGATAAATAGTGCTTTGGCCTGTGATAGGCGGTACATTTATGATTTACGTTTTTGTAAATTGTGCACACCCGTGATAGGTGGCACCTTGGTAAATAGTACTTTGGCCCGTGATAGGCGGTACTTTTACGATTTACGGTTTTTTGTAAATTGTGCAGACCCGTGATAGGTGGCACCTTAGTAAAGAGTACTTTGGCCTGTGATAGTCGGTACATTTACAATTTACGTTCTTTTTAGTAAACCGTGAAGACCAGTGATAGGTGGCACCTTGGTAAACGATACGGGCCCGTGATAGGCAGTACGTTTATGGTTTACGCTTTTTAGTAAATCGTGCAGACCCGTGATAGGTGGCACCTCGGTAATTGGTACTTTGGCCTGCGATAGGTGGTACAATTATGATTTACGGCCCTTCGAGGAGGGTTTTGGTTTGGAATTCCGAGTCCATCCATTTTGGCATATACGCATTGCATTAGGGTGCTTGGCACACGAGTCGTGTTCGATTCAAGTTTATGATTGTGTTGAAATTGCTAAGTGTTACGTGTTGATATTATGCGTAAGAGGGATGGATTGTAAACTATTTTGAAACTCAAGTTGTCATGGTGATTGTGTTGAAAATGCTAAGTGTTATGTTTTGGAATTGCGTGTAAGTGTGGTTGACTGCAAAACCTGTTCGAAACTTAAATTGTCGTGGTGATTTTGTTATAATTGCCAAGTGAGGATGTTTTGGAATTGTTTGTAAGTGTGATTGATTGCAAAACCATTTCAAAACTCAAGATGTCGTAGTGTTTGCGCTATAATTGTTAAGTATGATTGTTTGGAGTTGTGTGTAAGTGTTGATTGGTTTCGATACCCTTTAAAAAGCTGAAAAATGCTGAATTTTGCTGTTTTTCTGCTGCTGTCTGCTGTGTATTCGAATACAGGAAGCCGTATTCGAATACAGACATCCTATTTTGCTACTGACTTGCTGTGTAGTCGAATACAGACTGTTGTATTCGAATACAGACATCCTGTTTTGCTACTGACTTGCTGTGTAGTCGAATACAGACTGTTGTATTCAAATACAGACATGCTATTTTTGCTGTTGAATGCTGAAACAGCCTTGTATTCGATTACAGAGATGCTGTATTCGAATACAACAATGCTGTTTTGTTAAAAACTTCAATTTTCAACTTTGTTTATGCATGTTTGGCATATGGAAACCCTTTAAGATGCATGCTAGGGTGCTTGGCACACGAGTCGTGTTCGATTCAAGTTTATGATTGTGTTGAAATTGCTAAGTGTTACGTGTTGATATTATGTGTAAGAGGGATGGATTGTAAACTATTTTGAAACTCAAGTTGTCGTGGTGATTGTGTTGAAAATGCTAAGTGTTATGTTTTGGAATTGCGTGTAAGTGTGGTTGACTCCAAAACCTGTTCGAAACTTAAATTGTCGTGGTGATTTTGTTATAATTGCCAAGTGTGGATGTTTTGGAATTGTTTGTAAGTGTGATTGATTGCAAAACCATTTCAAAACTCAATATGTCGTAGTGTTTGCGCTATAATTGTTAAGTATGATTGTTTGGAGTTGTGTGTAAGTGTTGATTGGTTTCGATACCCTTTAAAAAGCTGAAAAATGCTGAATTTTGCTGTTTTTCTGTCGCTGTCTGCTGTGTATTCGAATACAGGAAGCTGTATTCGAATACAGACATCCTATTTTGCTACTGACTTGCTGTGTAGTCAAATACAGACTGTTGTATTCGAATACAGACATCCTGTTTTGCTACTGACTTGCTGTGTAGTCGAATACAGACTGTTGTATTCGAATACAGACATGCTGTTTTTGCTGCTGAATGCTGAAACAGCCTTGTATTCGAATACAGAGATGCTGTATTCGAATACAACAATGCGGTTTTGTTAAAAACTTCAATTTTCAACTTTGTTTATGCATGTTTGGCATATGGAAACCCTTTTAAGATGCATGCTAAGTTGAAAGGGGTATTTTGTGCATTTGAAAACTTATATGTTATTTGTTATCTGTTAATTTCGGTTGGTGACCCTTTACAACTTTTGTGGAAATCTGGGCTTTGCCCTCAGATGAGTGTCAGGGTGGTCCTACTGGTTCGTACCCTACGGATGGGAATGTGGATGAGAATGCTTGATTGGAGCTACGTTAGGAGGATCTCACGGGGCGCGTAGAGATTACTCGAGGCGTATAGTTTTTTTGTTATGTATAGAATGATCAGACTAGGTTGTCACTCAAGACACATATGTCTTTCTTTTGGGCTACTTTTATTTTATATTGGAAGGATGTACATGTACTAATGTTGGCATCAGGATATACTTTGGATTTATATTTTGAAAAAGAAAACTTTTTCGCTGTTTGTAAATTATAACGACTCAATTATTTATCCAAGGGTTTTACCTTATTTAATTATGTGTTGTATTTTAATTTCTTTTTTAAAAAAAAAAATACACCCTCGCTTTGAAAAACGGGGTGTTACAATCTTTGAATCAGTTCAGTGCTGTTTTAAACTAGTTTATAAATATAAACTAGTATAATATCTTGGACAATTTTTAAGTCAAAATCAATTTTGAACCAGGTCTTCAGAAAAATAATTTTGAAATTCATGTGGCAAAAGATTCAATTATTTTTCGAAAAATAAATCAACAAATTTTCAATTTTTTATTTTTTATTTTTTTTCTCAAAAAGTTTCCAAGAAAAATATGATTTAATATTTTTGTGTGAATATTTCTAAGTAGAAAAATCTTAATTGAATTTTAAAAAATTGTAAAATTGTTAAAGTGGTTTTTAAATTAATTTGGGCAACTTGTTTGTTTTAAATATGTGATCCAATTAATGAACTATTTAATTGATTTAATTTTTTATGGTGAATCCAATTTATCAATATAATTCAATTAACCATATATTTTACACAATTCAGTTATATGATGTAGTTTTTTTATGTGATAGTAGTTTTTTATGTGATGTAGTTTGTTTAGATAAATGTCTCTGTCAATTAATATGTTATTATATTATTATACTGACCTTTTTTCTAAAATAAAGGAAATTTACGTAATTATCATAAAAAAACACACTACAAAAAATAATGTAAACAAAAATCTATCTTGTGTTTGATGTGCGCTACAGATTAGCTATAATGCTTTTGCAAATTAAATATTTACTTCTTTTATTTTGACTAAAAATATTTACTTTTTTAATCACAGAACATAAAGACAATATTTTTATTTGTGTTTATTTATTTTGTCTTAATCATTAGGTCATTTTTTCATTACATTTTTTGCTTCAACTTTATATAGAACATGATTTTCAATTCTTAATTTTTCTATAATAATTTCTTGCAACAGATTAACTAAGGTACTAGAAAGATTTGATTTTCTGTATTTTATCCGTTAATAGATGTCAATATATGTTTTACTCGTGTTCGGCATGGAATACATACTAATTAATTTAAAAATAAAATTAAAACATATAATTAATATCACTTTAAATTAAAAAAAAAAATTATTTCAAAACAAATATATTTTACAAATAAATCATTTATTATAGAATAGCGAGTACTATTTTCATTACCATTTTTTATGCTGCTATCCATACTAACTAATATTACCTCCATCTTTAAATATAAGAACCCTAAAACTTACTAATTACGAAAATTTAAAAAATGGACAGCAAATATCAATGCATTTTTTTAGAAAAATAAAAAGAATATATTTAAGAAAAAGGGACAAAACACGAGATGTGTCTAGAAGATACAAATAGTCCAAAGTTTATCCACAAAACAAAATAAAGAATCAAGCCAAACACCACAAAAGGCGATGAAACAAAGGGGAAGACAAAGGAAATATTATTGACACCAAAGAGATAAATCATAATGGAAACATGTGAGTGAAGAAAACTGTAAGGTTCAACATATAGGAAATGTTAAACAACTGCATTTCACTCTTTTAAAATAATCTATTTTGCATATATTTGTGAGATGATTTTGATGTGTTGATGTTTACTAAATGGGGGTTAAGTGTGATGGACGAGTTTTTTATTTTATGTGTTTTCCCTAAATCCTTTCTTATGTGTTTTATGTTTTTTTTTATCAGTTTTTGCCTCTAATATCTTTTCTGTTTCTGATCAGTTTTAACCATTGATTCTCTTTGTCTTCTTCAACTTGTGATTCTTTTCTTCTTCTGCCACTCATCCAAATTCCTTTGATCATACTGCTTCTGATCCATGTATCCTCTAATCAGGCTGCCTTTGATTAATGTATCTTCTACCTCTGATTCTGATTATTGTTCAACTGCCTCTGATCTAATCACTATTCACAGCCTCTAACTCTGATCAATGTTCATCTACCTCTAACTCTTATTATTGTTCATCTGCCTCTGGTTCATGTTTCCTCAAATCACACAACCTCTAGTCCATGTATGCGCTGATCGTTCTGCCCCTGATTCAAAAATGTCTTGACTTTGTGCCTTTAATTCAAGAATACCATTGATTGTATTACCTCGAGTTAGAATAAGTACTGATGATTAATGCAAGCTATAGATGTATGCTCGTATTTAGAATTGGAATGTTGAATGAAGTTAATAACATTTATTCAATTGGTGATTGAGATATACATTATATACATGATGCAAAAATATGTTGCATTTCATAAATAAAATAATGACATGCATATTCTGGTGAGACATTTTAGCTTTGTTTTAGGCCAGATACAATGGGTAAAGGTAAAACAATTGAAACACCAATTGGAGTCATGGTCAGACCACCTTTGCAAGAGACCCCGATTATTGGGGTTACCCACATTTGTGTAATTGAAGGAGTTTTTCCTTAGAAAAGGAAATGAAAATTTCATAGTTTTTCCTTATAAAAGGAAAACAAAATTTTAAAGCTTTTCTATATTAAGAAAAGAACGAGAATATAGAGTTTCCCATGCTTAAAGTAAAAGGAAATGTTTGAAATGTTAGGCCTATAGATAATGAGAAGCATTGCATATTAATGTCACGCTTTCATTATTTTCTTAAGAAATACTAGTTCAAACTTCCCTCCTCCATTTTATAGAACTTACTGAGATTATTATCTCTCCCTTGTTTTCATGTATTATAGTATAGGGAAGGAAGTAAGGCTGAAGTCAAAGCCATATGACAACATTTAATAGTTATATTTTGTTTCGAACGTATTATGAGATGTAATTTTGGTGCTTCAAAGGATGATTGTAGATTATAAATTTGTAGTTACAATTTATTTTGTTAGTTGTACCTTGTAGGATTTTAACATGACCTGTTTTGTTTTGTGAAAATGTATGAATTAACTACTATATTCTGGACGCATGGTATGAGTTTTACATTTTGTTATCACAGTTGGTCTAACCAATTGGATTATGGATAATGGGTTAGGACTTAGGATAATTTTTCGTTTCCTACATGTTTGATGTATCATTTCACCAAATATCAAGTCTGATCAACTTAATATTTTATGTTCGATATACAAAATTATGGCAGAAAGACATGGAAGACGTGGTTATATTTAGTAGTTATATTTTGTTTAGAAAGTAATTTGAGATGTAATTTTGGTGCTTCAAATGATAATTGTAAACTACAAATTTGTAGCTAAAATTTATTTTGTTGGTTGTACCTTGTAGGATTTTAACATGACTTATTCTATTTTGTCAGAATGTATGAATTAATTACTATATTCTAGACATGGTAAGGGTTTTACATTTTTTTATCAGAGTCGGTCAAACCAATTGGACCATGGGTAATGGGTTAGGACATATGATAATCTTTCTTTTGCTATATGTTTTATGTAGCATATCACCAAATATTAAGTATGATAAACTTAATGTTTTGTGTTTGATATACAAAATTATGGTAGAAAGACCTATAAAATGTGGAAGGCCAAGGCATAATGCTCCACTAGAGAATAATGATCCTCCACCATCACCCTATCGGTGGATCTTGGGAACATATGTTGGAAGCTATTCAACATCAGGCAATGACTACCACCAACTTGGTTCAACAAATGGCACTACAAAGGGGTGGAAATCAAAATGTCAACATAATCTTCTATGACTTCCTCAAGCGACAATACCCAACATTTAAAGGAATCCATAACCTTACTGAAGTTCGGACTTTGCTAAAGGAAATAAAAAATTCCTTTGATATAGTGGAGTGCACTAATGAACAAAATGTGACAATTGCAACCCACCTATTGAAGGGTGAGGCTAAACATTGGTGGAAGGAAGTAAGAGCTCACTTGCTAAACCTTAAAACATCCTTAGACTGGGAGCACTTTGACGTGACTTTCTTAAAACATTATTACCCAAAAAGTACTAGAAGACATAAGAAGCCAGAATTTGTTCATCTTAATCATGGAAATATGCTTGTGGTTGAATATGTAACAAAATTTTAGAAACTAGTTAGATTATCTGATGAGGACATAAAATGCATAAACAAAGAAGGAAGCCTAAAGGATATTCAAGGTCTTAGAACTCCAATGACAAGAGCAAGGTCAAAGAAGACCAAGGAGGTTCTAAATAACTCGATAACCACTTTATTTGAAGCAAGTACAACTCATGATGAATTGATACTCAAGATAGTCAATTGCTTAATCCAAATTGAAGTTAAGGAATGAATGCTACATCTATGTGTTATCAAATTTGAATAATAGTTTTAATTAAAGTAGTAGATTGAATTAATAAGAAAATTTGGGTCTAACTGTAAAAACTTCAATTGGGCCAAATTTAGAGAACTTGTAAGGAGGTGCCACTATAATAGGCAAACCCTTATTTTTTTCGAGGCAAATTTGAACGTCATTTTTGTGAGGCTTTGCTCTATAGAGTTCTTGAAAGAATTCACTTTGAACTTATCAAGATTATTAATCACTGTGGCATTCTTTTTGGTTTATCAATCCCTAGATTATGGCGCCATTTTGTTCTTGGTTTGTTTGCTGAATAATAATTTTGAGTTTCATTTACATCAAACTCTAATACACAAAATCTACCAATTTTTGTGTTCAGTTACCTGCGATCATATCTCGAGTTCTATATACTTGTTTTGGTGATTCAATAGCCTAACTTGCATTTTGGAACGTCGTCTTTCACCTCGTTTTGGAATCGTCTAATTATGAGTTTTGTAGCTCCTGTTATTGAGTTCTCCAACAAAAAGTAATTTTGGCTCTAATATGTAAGTGATTTATGACAAACATGATCATATCATTTGGTACCAGAGCTGGTCTCTAGGTTTGAATTCAATAAAATTCTATTTATTAATTTTTTTTTGTGAAACATAAATTTTTTTTATTTGTGTTGGTTTTGTTTAAATTTTTGTTCTTAGTTAATTGGTGTGTTCCTGCTATTTAAAAAAAATACAAAAAAGAAAAGAAGAAAAGAAGAAAAAAAAAAGTAGTTGTATTGTTAAAAGTAGTGCACACTACCTGTTTGTCAAAATTCTTGAGAATAATTTTTTCAATCATATTACTATTGCTTTTAGTTACTCTACGTTCTTTGTACCAATTTTTGGTTCAAAAATTTTAAGATTCTTACTAATTCAATTAAGAACTTGAAGAAAGCAATTGAGTGGAAAATGCAAGAGTGACTCATTATAAAAAAAAACTTAAATTGAGTGAAACACGAGTGACAAATTCAAGAGTGTAAACACATGAGCTGTGTGGTGAGGTCATTTTCTTTCACTTTATTTTTTTTCTTTCCTTTGTTTAAAATATGACAGGAATAGATGGTGATGATAGCCTCCTCCAAGAGGAAACAACATATTGTTAGTAGAGGCTATAACTGCTCAAATGCGAAGAATGTTGATGGAACATACTGAAGATTTACATGCTAGAATTGAACAATTAGAAAATCATGATGATGACAGACGTAGAAGAAGGAGAAGATAAACTAAAGATGATGGTAGAGATAAAATAGAGGGAGTGGAGCTTAAAATACCATTATTTCAAGGAAAAGTGATCCGGAGGTTTACCTTGAGTAGGAGATGAAAATTGAACAACTCTTTTCAGGCAATAATTATACAAAAGAGAAGAAGGTAAAGGTGGCAGCCATGGAATTTACTAATTATGCACTCATTTGGTGGGATCAATTACAAAAAGAAAGAGTGAGGTATGAAGAACCAATGGTGAACCAATGATAGAGATTTGTTCCTTCTTACTACCATAGAGACCTTCACAATAAGCTTCAAATGCTCACACAAGGTAGAAAAAGTGTGGATGATTATTACAAGGAAATGGAGGTGTGCTTAATTAGGGTCAATATTAGTGAAGATAGGGAAGCTTCTATGGAACGTTTCTTACAAGGGCTTAATAGTGATATAAGTGATGTTGTGGAATTACAAAGTTAAGTGGTGTTGGAGGACTTAGTGCATCAAGATATTATAGTAGAACAAGAACTAAAGAGAAAAGGTGTAGAAAGAATTCTTCTAACTTTAATTCCTCTAGTTGGAAGGATATAAATTAGAAAGATGGAAGTACTTCATAAAACACATCAACATTGCACGTTAGAGAATTCAAAAGAAATCCAATGATGCTCATAAGAGAACAAAAAATAGTGAAATTAAATGTTTCAAATGCTTCAGAAGAGGTCACATAGCTTATGAATATCAAACTAAGAAAACCATGCTGCTAAAGGAGAATGTTGATATTACTAGTGGACCATCTTCTGAATCTGCAACATCTAGTGATGAAGAGAATGAGGAAGAAGTTGCTGAGGGATGACACTTATTTATGGTTAGAAGAATTTTGGGCAGCCAATCAAGAGACTTGGATAAAATGCAAAGGAATAATATTTTTCATACTTGATGTCTCATCCAAGGTGAATTATGTTCTTTAATTATAGATGGAGGAACTGCACTAATATTGCAAGTGCAAGAATGGTGTCAAAAATGAACTTGGGGACTAAACCCCACCCAGAACCATACAAACTTCAATGGCTTAGTGAGGAAGGCAAGCAAATTGTGTGTGAGCAAGTGGAGGTGAATTTTTCTATTGGAAAGTATGATGGTAATCATATGTGATGTAGTTCCAATGGAGGCTTGTCATTTACTTATTGGAAGGCCATGGCAGTACGATATGAAAAACAATCATGATGGTTATAGAAATAAGTTCCCTTTTGTACATAAAGAACACAAAATTAGTCTTGCTCTTTTGTCTCCAAGGGAAAAGAAAAAGATAAACAAAAAGAAAGTGAAAAGAAAGAGAGAAAAAAAAAAAGAGTCGAAAGATAGAGGAAAAAGAAAAAGATAGTGAAAATAAAGAGAGAAAAACACAAAATTTGTTCATAAAAGAAAAAGAGGTGATATGTTATAGAATAAAGAATATTATTTTCATTTCGAAATAGACATATTTTACAAATAAATCATTTATTATAGAATAAAGAGTATTATTTTCATCACTCACGTAGGAGTCAACACTCTAGTGTAACAAAATAAAATTTGAGGGGTATATTATTAAGATTAATATATTGTCAAAACAAGATTAAGATAAGATATCTAAATATGAAAATATACATAACTGTCGGTCACCCATTTATATATCACATTTTAACACTAACATCTCACATTAAACATGGTTTTTCATTCTATTGTGCTGCACCAATTTTTATCTTGCCATTCATATTAAAACTTACTAATACTACCTCCATCTTTAAATATAAGAAATCTAAAACTTACTAATCACGAAAACTTAAAAAATGGATAGCAAATATCAATTTATTTTTATAGAAAAATAAAAAAAAAATATATTTAAAAAAAGGGACTAAGCACAAGATGTGTCTAGAAGATACAAATAGTCCAAAGTTTATCCCCAACACAAAAATAAGAATAAAGCCAAACACCATAAAAGGCGATGAAACATCTAAAATGGGAGACAAAGGAAAGTTTATTGACACCAAAGAGATAAATCATAACGGAAATATGAGAGTGAAGAAAACTGGTTTGGCATATAGGAAATGTTAAAAAATTGCAATTCACTCGTTTAAAATAATCTATTTTGCATATGTTTGTGTGATGATTTTGATGTGGGGAGATTTAGTAAATGGGGGTTAACTGTGATGGGTGAGTTTCTAATTCTACCTCTGATTCTTTTCTTCTTCTATCTCTGATTCTTTTCTTCTTCTACCACTAATCTAAGTTATTTAGATCATACTTCCTTTGATCTATGTATACTCTGATCATGTTGCCTTTGATTCATGTATCATCTACCTCTGATTTTGATCATTGTTCAACTGCCTCTGCTCTAATGATTGTTCATCTACCTCTAACTCTGATAATTGTTCATCTGCCTATGACTCTTATCATTGTTCATCTGCCTCTGGTTCTTGTATGTTTTGATCATGCTGCCTCTAGTCCATGTATACGCTGATCGTGCTGCCTCTGATTCAAAAATGTCTTGACTTTGTGCCTTTGAATCGAGAACACCACTGATTGTATTACCTCGAGTTAGAATAAATTATGATGATTAAAGCAAGAAATAAATGTTTGCTCGTATTTAGAATTGGAATGTTGAATGAAATTAATAACATTTATTCAATTGTGATTTAGATATGCATTGCATACATGATGCAAAAATACATTGCATTACATAAATAACATAATGAGATGCATATTACGGTGATACATTTTAGCTTTGTTTCATGCCAAATACAATGTGTAAAGGTAAAACAATTGAGATGCCAATTAGAGTCATGACCATACCATCTTTGCGAGAGACTCCAATTACCGGGGTTACCCTTAATTGAGTAATTAAAGGAGTTTTTCCTTAGAAAAGGAAATGGAAATTTCATAGCTTTTCCTTATAAAAGGAAATCGTAATCATCAAGCTTTTCTTTATAAAAGGAAAACGAAATTATAAAGCTTTTCTATATTAAGAAAAGAAAGAGAATGTAGAGTTTCCCATGCTTAAAGTAAAAGAAAATGTTTTAAATGTTAGGCCTGTAGATAATGAGAAGCATTGCATATTCATGCCAGCTTTCATGATTTTCTTAAGAAAAATTAGTTCAAATTGTTCTCCTCCATTTTATAGAACTCATTGAGATTATTATGTATTATAGTTGAGGGAAGGAAATAAGGGTGGAGTCAAAGTCAGAGGATAATATTTGGTAGTTATATTTTGTTTAGAACGTAATATGAGATGTCATAGTTGGTTGAACCAATTAGACCATAGGTAATGGGTTAGGACTTAGGATAATTTTTCTTTTGTTATATGTTCTATGTATCATTTCACCAAATATCAAGTACAATCAACTTAATATTTTGTGTTTGATATGCAAAATTATAGAATAATGACCTATTAAATAACTCTTATGTTATTTTTGCCCCCCACCTTCATTCATTCATTTCACTTGATTTTTTTTCTTTCTCTTACACAAAGAACAAAAAGAAAATCTCTCAATTGTCTCTACTACACAATCACTAGTAGGAACACAAAAACACTTTTAAAATATACCTTCTTCCTTCCAAATCTTTCCATGAGAAAATATATCTTCTTCCTCTTTCTATAATTGTTAGTGGTTTCATGAGAAAATTTGATTTCTTCTTTTCCTCCTTATGGTCGTGATGCCATGTATGTGTTAAGGATTTAGAAAGTGGTGTAGCTAAATATCACTAGAAGGGGGTTGAATAGGGATTTTGTTGTTAAAAAATTTCTCACGTGTTTTGAAAAGCTATCCTCTAAGAGACGATGCGAATTGTGAGGATATGAATTTAAACCTTTGAATTTAAGCTGAATAAGAGAGAGAGAGAGAGAGAGAGAGAGAGAGAGAGAGAGAGAGAGAATAGATAGTGAAACACAACTTTTATACTGGTTCAACCAATGAAGGCTACGTCCAGTCCTCACTGATTAACCTCTCACAGAGGTTGATTATACTTTGTGTATTCTTTAGCCCTCACCAAGCTTACAATCTTGTTTCTTACAAGTTCCAACTATTTCCAAGAGTAACTCACGTGGAAATTACAAAGTGATATGTGTATGATTGTTTCTCTTTACTTAAATACTTTCTAAAAAGATATTTCAAAGATCTAGTGTAGGATTATAGAAAGTATAAAGAGATGGTGGATAATGCTCTTGATAGCTTTGAGATACTTGATCTTTTTATGCAACGTTGTTGTGTGTTGATGATGAAGAGCATACTACCTTTTATAGAGACTTTGAGATGACCTTTCCAAGTGACAAAAGCTTTATGACTGTTGGGGTCTTCAATCAAAAAGTCTAAGGTCTTTCCGCATATTTACGAAATAGCTATCCAGTTGTCCTTGAACTGGTTCAGTCCATCCTCTTGCACGAGGTTCAAAATTTCTAAGAACTTGGACATGTGATGTCCTCTTCTTTTTCCTTTCATTAATACATGTAAGAGCTACATAATTGTCTTGTTAGCTACTGTCTTTTTGTATGTTAATGTTGGGTCGTTTTCAGCATGTGAGAGAGATATGTTGGGTCACTTTTAATGATGTTCGGTTGCTTTCAAAGATGTTGACCATAGAACCATCCTAATATAAATCGTCCTCATACCTATTCTTTTGTCTTCTGACTTCTTTATTTCAAATGCTTTATTTATTCATTCTTTAATACTGTTTTGTCCTCTCTTAATGAATAAAAAACATTTGTTTCAGTGAGGATGAATATTCTGTAGTTTTGAAGTATCATCCTCTTGCGAGGTCATCCTCACGAATTCCAATCCTTCATATTTGAATTAAATTTTTCTCCTTTTTGTATTAATGATTAATAACGTGTTTTCTTATATGAATTCACTCAAAAGCACAAATTAGTAATTTTTTAATAATTTTGTTATCATGAAAACTTATTCGAGAGAGATTTTATCTCAATAGAAAGTGGTAAAGACTAAAATCTATAAGTAACTTGTGATTTCAAAAGGATAAAATCCGAATTTGTTTAGGTTATGTCAAAGTAAATTTTTAATGGTAACCAAGTTGGGAATTTTGAGAAAGCCCTAATCTAGAAGAATTTGAAAGTGTTGAAAGATTTATGTGTGAGATAATTTGAAAACAGTCCATTTATGTCAAAGGATGATATTTAAGGAAAACATTTTGTGAAAATATGTTAAGAGTTATGTAAGAGTTTTATGTTAAGAAAATATTTTGTCCTAAGTTGTTAAAGACAAAGATTTGAGTTGAACTTCAATAATTTTAAAAAGATTATTTGGAATCTTTTAAAGTACGACATAAGTGTTTTGAAAAGGATTTGAAATTCATTTTTGCTAAGGGCCTAAAAAAATTCTTTTTGAAGTTTGGGAACCTAATTAGGAAAGAAAACCTAAGAGAAAACTAAACCCTAATTGATTTGGATAGCGATTGAATATAGGGTTCATTTGGAGGTTGTTTTAGAAACTTGTATTGATTAAGTCAATTGATTGGTTTAAGGTAGAAGGAAGTTGATAGGTGTCATTGGAATCGTTGGATAGGTTATACTAGCGTAGCGTAAGTTTTTTGTGTAATAAAGTGTCGCCGAGGTAAGAGAACTTTCTAACAATATTATATATATTTTAATGTAGAGTGTGCTTGTATACATGTTCTATGTGCTAATGATGAATAAATGTGCACAAGATTGTTTATGTATCTGATATGATTATGAATTCATAACTGATAACATATGTGTTTACTATGTATAATGAATCTTATTGATTATAAATTGTCATGCGTATTAAAAGTAAAGTCTTTTAATAGCTGCGTTTACATGATAATTGATGTGAAAGAGTTAAAGTATGCTCATGAAATTCATAGTAATTGGTTCCATGTGTTGATGGTCCATAGGGTGGTTCTAGGTCTATATTGAGGTCGTACAATCACCATTTATGTCCCTCGAGGAGGGTTTGAAATTTCAAAAGATCATCCATAATGTAGCCGTGAGAAGAGATCCACAATGTAGCCATGAGAAGAGATCCAAAAGATCGCCCACAATCTACTCTCATTCATATTGAAATGGATCAACGACAGAAAAGTACACACCTCAAGAGATGTGGTTTATGTCGGAATGGGGAACATAGCAAGAATAAATGCCCTTATCATATTGATGCTCTTGATAGAAATTAGTTCATTGTAATAAAATTAGTTCATTTTGTATTTGTTTTTGTATTTTTACTTATAATATTTAATTAAATTTTGTTATTTTTATGAAATCCATTTTATTTAATTTTTTTAATAATTACTTATAAAATTTAAAATTTAATTAAATAGTTATTATAAAAATAATTAATATTATATTTATCTATTTAATTAAAATAATAATTACTTAAATTAATAATTAATGAAACTTAAATTAATAATTTAATTAAAATAATAATTTAATTAAAATAATAATTATTAAATAATAAAGTGTATATTTATTTTTATGAAAGATGTTAACGAGAAATAATGTGTGACATTATCTCACATTTACAAATTATAACTACCAACTCATACGTATTCATGTCATTGTTAATTCAAACCCATATTGTTGTGTCTATTAAATACCACTATTAATGAAAAGATTCTACAAATAATAAAATAAATTTATAATTAAAAAAAGTGGGACATTGGGAAGTTGGTTGGGAAAAAAATAGTGATATTTTGGTGTTTAATAAAAAATGAGTGGTACTTTGATACTTATTATTATTATTATTATTATTTTTTTTTTGTAAAATAAAAAAAAAAATCTGCATTAGTGGTGATTTTAATTCGATTCATAACAAAGGAGGAGATGTTGTGTTTCAATGAATTCATTTTTGGTTGATTTGTCCCCCTCATTGGTAGAAGAATAACTTGATCGTGTTTAAATGGCACTTGTAAGAATCATTTGGATAATATGTTATTATTGGATTATTGTGTTGTTTTACTTATGTTGGGGGATATGCTGCAAATCTTGAACAAGAGGATGATGAAATCGATGATGATGAGGGTTGCATAAATAAATTCCAAAGCGTGTGTATCACACTAAGCTTTAAGTTCGATTCACCCCCACCAATCTATATATATTCGACGCAAACGGGTTAATTGACGAATCTCCTTCAGGATACTTTGGAATCCTTGAAGTGAATTGGACATTCACATAAACTTTATCGATCAATGATAGTTTACAAGATAAAGTTTCTTCGTTTACTCTCGTGCACTAGAGAAAAGAAGAAATGACTTAGACATATTTTTGACAAAATATTGACTCATATAACATGAATATTTGTCTTGTTTAACTTGTGTTCTTTCTGCCTATAAAATATCTCTATTTATAGAGATACTCATACCAATTGGTGAAAGAAAACAACTCTTCAACTCATACCAATGATGAAATAAAACAACTCTTCAACTCATACCAATGGTGAAAGAAAACAACTCTTGAGAAAGATTGCTACATTTGATAACTTAGTAGATGCATTGGTTTGAATTAAACCCAATCATTGCAACCACTTGACCAAGTGATACATCAGTTATTTAATTTTGCTACATTAATATAGCTATTATAAAATTCCAAATATATTTTGGAAATTTCCCTAACAATCGCCCACCATTTTCAAAATATATGTAAGTCCGTTATTCCAAAAATCTCATGGTTTCAGATAAAGGTATCTTATGATTTGAACCATGACTTAGTAAATTATGTTTTCACTCATCCTTGTATAGATTGGTAGACAAGCTTTGAACCAACCATTCATCAGAACAAGTGTGCATAACTCACACATGACATCTTGGTACTATTGATCGAATTATAAAAATGACACATTTGATAAGGCCCTGTGTCTCATATCCTTTTCATGAGAATTTAAGAGTCAAGCTCCTGAACTCTATGAAGCGGCCCACTTCATTCTCATATAGGTGGACTATATTAGAAATGCACCCATAATTATACATTCCAGTAAATACATGCTATATGTCCATTAAGAGGAGACCTCATCCTACCACTTTTATTTTATGGTCCAAGTACTTTTCTTCTTTGGGATGCATCTATTGTCAAGTACTTCAATCACTCTAATAGTGTACTTTCATCATTGAACACAATACTTGATGTTACTTAAGTGTGAGTTGACGTTTCCACCATTGATGACTATCGAGATATGAGCTTATATCACATCTCTAATGATGTTTTCAACACCATGTCCTTTGTCAAACCTTTTGTCAAAGGATCTGCAAGATTCTTTTCAATTCTTACAAACACTATGGATATCACTCCATTAAATCTTTTATGTAGCTATGTCTTAAAACCAATATGTATTGATTTTCTATTATATATTTGACTATATACTTTTGATAGTGGGTATTGGCTATCACAATGTAAGGATACTGGTGCCATTGACTTTGGACAAATTGGTATCTCGTACAACAAATTCTTAGCCATTCAGCCTCTTTACTACTTGCAACTAGAATAATAAATTTTGCAGCCATGGCAGTGTTGACAAAGCAACTTTGTTTCTTTGAACCCTAATAAACTGCACATCCACAAAGGTTGAAGATCCCTCCACTTGTGAAAGTATGATCCTCAACATGATTTATTCAACTGACATTTGTATATCCTTCCAAAATTGAAGGATATGCACTATAGATTAAACTATAATTAATTGTTCCTTTCAAATATTTTAATACTCTATTAACAGTCTGTCAATGTTCTTTACTTGGATTGCTTGCATACCGACTTAACCTTCCAACAACATATGCTATATCAGGTCTGGTACAAATCATGACTTACACCAAGCATTTGATTACCTTTTATATTCTTGACAACGTTGACCAACTATCACCAAACCATGACCATCTTTTATTTAATCTCTTCACATTGTATACATACAATTAATAAGCATCTCAATTATCACATACACAAACTTTTATGTCATTCTACTCGTTACTATATTTAATAAGCATCTCAATTTAAAATTATAATTCTCTTTTCAATATATCCAAGTTCAAGATATAATACGTTGAATGCATTAAATATATATTGCCACAAGCTAACAAAACATGATCATAAAAATTCCTCATAATTAAATATTATAAGGTGGATCAAAACATGTATGTTATCTACTCCATAACAAATAAGAACTCATTTTTTTTCAATTAAATACACCATTTCTTCATAGTTATGTTATAACTAATACATGCATCATAAATTATATTTGTTAATTCAAATTTCATATTTAAATATGTTTTATGGTAAATCCAATTAAGTATCAAAATAGAAACTAAACAATGAATAAAATCATTATGATTTTCTATTATTTTCTTCCATAAATATTTGTCAACTTGCAATAATTTTAAAATATATATCCAAATCATTTTTAATATCAAAGTAAGCAAGAAATTGATATTTACTTTTATACTATCATACAAATATAATATGAGTTAATCAATTTTTGATTTAATAACTTCTCACATGAAGTGTCACTATCATTGAGACATACTCTTGATATTTAGGACAATTTATTTACACTACTTTAAGTAAATTAATGTATTAAATGTGCATCTTAAACCATACATATTTATATTTGTCAATATTTAAGAGACCAAAATTATAAATAAACTTTATTCCACCGGTCAATCATCAATTTTTGCTCTTGGTCTAAAAACATCAACCATAGATAAACAAAAATTTCATCAAAATATATTATCTTTAATTCCATATTATTAATTTTCCACATCCTATCTCCATATTATTATATATGCATTTGAAAAGGAAAATTTATTATATATGAATTTCAAACATGAATGTATGACATATAAATGCATTAATTAATTTTTAAAAACCAAACAAGTAAAATTCATGCATAAACCATATTAAATTCACATACTTGAATATATTCTAAATCATGCATATTAATCTAACCACATGTTAAATTTAAAATAAACAATATAACTACTTTGGAGAACCATATATGAATTTAGAACTTCAGATTAAATGTGTACCTTTCACCATGATCAAGAAAATCCATCTCCTTTAAAATTTGCAGTCATAAATAAATTTGATAGTCGAAACTCAAACCTAAAGATTGTTGGATCTTATGTTGGGGGAGTATGCTGCAAATCTTGAAAAAGAGGATGATGAACTCCATGATGATGAAGGTTGCACAAATAAATTTCAAAGCGTGTGTATCACATTAAGCTTTAGGTTCGATTCGCTGCCAACAACCTATATATATTGGATGAAACGAGTTAATCGATGAATCCCTTTCAAGATACTTTGGAATCCTTGAAGTGAATTGCACATTCACATCAAGCTTATCGATCAATGATAATTTACAGAATAAAGTTTTTTTCGTTTACTCTCGTGCACTAGAGAAAAGATGAAATGACTTAGAAATATTTTTGACAAAATATTGACTCATATAACATGAATATTTTTCTTGTTTAACTTGTGTTCTTTCTACCTCTAAAATATCTCTATTTATAGAGATACTCATACCAATTGGAGAAGGAACAACTTTTCAACTCATACCAATGGTGAACGAAAACAACTCTTGAGAAAGATTGCTACTTTTGATAACTTAATAGATGCATTGGTTTGAATTAAACCCAATCATTGCAACCACTTGACCAAGTGATACATTCAGTTATTTAATTTTGCTACATTAATATACTTATTAGAAAATTTCAAATATATTTTGGAAATTTTCCTAACAAAAAATGGGGACCATGACCTTTCACATTGTTGAAATGTGGGTCTTATTTTGATGGTTACCACGATTTTGTTCAGAATCAATTTAAGAACGTGTCTTTTTAAGGAGGAGAGTGTAAGTGCAGAGGTACGCCTAAGAGGGGGAGTGAATTAGGTGTTAGGAGATTTTCTTATTTTCAACCATATGGTAATTGAAATTTCTGTTTTAAGATAGTAACTGATAATAAGTAAATGGCAGTAACTAAGTGAACACAATAAAATTATCCAGGTTCCCCTTTTGACCAAGGGTACATCCAGTCCTCTGGCACATCACAAGAGATTTGTCCACTTATTTTCAGGAAATGTACAACTCCCACCCTGGGATTTCTGCTACAAACTTCTAACAACAATTTTAAAATAGCACACCACTATCTAGATTAAAGCTACTTTAAGAAAGTACTACTTTATTTTACAAGTGAATTAATATGATTTGGAATAAGGATATAAGAGAGGTATAATGATTTCAATCCAATAATACTTCAAGTACTTTGAGAACCTTTCTGAATGATATGTAAATGAAATGTAATTACTTTGTAAAAAATCATAATTTTGTTCAAAGTTGTTGAAGGTTTGATTCAAGGATTGTTTTAGTTTGATCTAAAGTTATGGTGTATTTATACTCCATAAACATCCCTTCAAATTCGTGGCCATTGATCCAAGAGGTTTGATGAAAAAATACAATGATCTAGAACCATTTCAGATCTGAAAAATTGTATTGCTTCCAGTTGTATTCGAATACAGGATATTTGTATTCGAATACACCTCTTTGTAACGTTCAGATTTATTCAAAATTTGCACCTTGTATTCGAATACATCTTTCATATAGTCGAATACAGATTCGTGATTTTTGCCACTGACTTGCTTTGTATTCGACTACAGTAGGTCATAGTCGAATATAGATTTGAAGGTTTAGCTACTGACTTGTTGTTTGTATTCGACTACAGCAGGTCGTCATCCAATGCATATTCGAAAGTTTAGCTACTGACTTGTTGTCTGTATTCGACTACAGCAAGTAGTAGTCGAATACAAATGTGAAGCTTTTGCTGCTGACTTAGCATCTGTATTCGAATACACTATGTTGTATACGAATACAACTTTGTATTTTGTCAAAAATATTAGTTTTAAGACTTTGTTAATGTAATTCTGACTTTTGAAAATACTTTATATGCATTTGTAAATATGAATGGTTCTCATGTATTTGAGCTATTGGTTATATCATTTACCTTTACATTTAAACATCTAATATGTTTGAATTTAAAGTTTATCAAATATATTTGGACTTCTTTTTGAGCTTGTTGCCTTGATCATAATCGTTGGTTTTTGTCTTCATCAAAAACATGTATTTTACATTCTCCTCCTTTTTGATTATGACAAAATGTTGTTGTTTGAAGAGATTACATCATTCTAACATTGCTCCCCTGTAATGTAGGCGTGCTACCCCGTTGTATGTGATCAATTTAAAAACTTGTTTGAAGACCTACAAAGGTTTTTAAAGAAACAACAATACGAACTTTCTCCCCCTTTTGATATGATCAAAAAGAAGGAAAAATATAGAAAACATACAATTTCAAGCATATAAACACTAATAAAAGGAAAAATAGCACACATTGTAAACAAAAGAAAATGACATAATTAAGATTTGATTCATGTTCAATTAAAAGAAGATATAGTAAATGAGTTTTGAATGATAACAACACAAAAACATTACACAAACAAACTACAACAAATAAATTCCTAGTATCGATCTATATGTCAACATCTGGCGGGAGCTGAAGATGATCACTCTTGTTAGATAAACTACTAAGTTCTTGAGATAATGCGTCGTGGTTCCGAGCAATAGTAGTTTCGATGGTTTGAAAGCGGGTGTCGATGGAGGTGGTCATATTTTGGAATTGGGTTTGAATGAAGGTTTGGAAAGAGTCAAGTCTGTTCATGACCATACGATTGGAGATATGATCATCATCAGAGGCTGTTTCCTCGCCATCTTCATCATCTTGGGTAGTAGCATTGAAGGGGTCAACAGTTTCCTCTTGAGCGGCATCAGATGTTTGACCAAGGTCATCTTTATGCATATAAGACTGAAGCTGCTCATTCTAGACAATCCTCATGCTAGGCAGGATGCCTAAAGCCATCAAGTTGTCCTTTATGGGTGTATACATGACTTCTTTAGAGAAGTCCACCCCAAAATGTTCCAAAATCTGAGAGACTTCTTTAGCATATGGTAAACTAATGGCTTCTTTTGACCCAAACATTACAGATTTAACAAAGTATGCCCAGTTTAGTGGACATCCTTCATACATAAAGTACATGATCTGTAATTCAATCTCCGAAAGTTGGGAGTAATTGTTAGCCTTTAGAACCAAAATGTAATTTAGAAAATAATGCAGAAGGTGATAGTCAATGGTAAGATTCCAACTCCATACCGTTGTTGCGCATATTTTGAACCAGTTTGAGTGCTCTTTTGCTCCATAGTGCGCTTGTCATACCGGCATAAGGCAACATAACAAGAATTTCTAGAAAAACATGTATTCAAATGCAGTCATTTTGTATTCGGCTACATTATCGAATTTTTATTTAAACACTAATTTTTATTTAAGAAAAGATAAACATTAAGTAATTAATTCTAACAATTTATCAAGAGGAAATTTTAGAACTTGAAGAGAGATTACAAAGTATATGTACCTTGCAATTTTAGAGCTCGTTTTCATTTAAAATACCAAGTTCTCTTTGTATCTTGTAAAATGAGTCTTTAGGTAAAGGTTTTATGAAGATGTCAGCTAATTGATTGTGTGTATCCACAAACGTTACTTCAACATTGCCTTTGAGCACATGATTTTGCAGAAAATGATGACGTATATCAATGTGTTTAGTCCGATAGTGCGTGATTGGATTCTTTGAAACATTGATTGCACTGGTGTTGTCACATCTTAGTGGAATAAATCTGAGGTCAAGTCCATAATCATGTAATTTCTTTTTGAGCCAGAGAATCTGTGCACAACAACTTCCTGTTGCTATGTATTCAGCTTCAACAGTGCTAAGGGCAACACAAGCTTGCTTTTCACAGGACCATGATACTAATGCATTACCTAAGATATGGCAAGTGCCGCTTGTGCTTTTACGATCCGTTTTGCATCCTGCATAATCTGAATTAGAATATCCAACTAGACTACATATGCTACCCTTTGGATACCATATGCCTACATTGGTTGTTCCTTTCAAATATTTCATAATTCTTTTTACTGCTACAAGATGTGATTCTTTAGGATCTGCCTGAAATCTTGCACAAAAACAAACACTAAACATAATATATGGCCGACTGGCCGTTAGATATAATAAAGATCCAATCATACCTCGATATTTTGATATGTCTATTGAAATACCTGATTCATCTTTATCGACATAGGTTCCGGTGGCCATTGGAGTCGCACTTTCCTTGCAGTTTTCCATTTCAAATCTTTTGAGTAATTCTTTGAAATACTTTGCCTAATTTATGAAGATGCCATGCTCCAGTTTCTTGATGTGAAGGCCATGAAAATATTTTAATTTTCCCATCATGGACATTTCAAATTCTCCTTGCATTATTAAATAGAATTCTTAACATATGTCATTGTTTGTTGATCCGAATATTATATCATCAATGTAGATTTGGACCAATAAGGTGTGACCATAATCTCTTTTAACAAATAATGTCTTATCGACTTTCCCTTTTTCAAATCCTTGTTCACATAGGAAGGTGCTTAATCTATCATACCAAGCTCTTGGAGCTTGCTTTAGACCATAGAGAGCCTTTTTTAATTTGAAAACATGTGAGGGATTTTTGGAGTCTTCAAAGCCAGGTGGTTGTTTGACATATACTTCTTCATTAATGTATCCATTGAGAAAGGCACTCATCACATCCATTTGAAATAGTTTAAAGTTCATAGAGCAAACATAAGCAAGTAGTAAACGTATTGCTTCTAATCTTGCTATTGGAGAAAATGTTTCGTCAAAGTCAATCCCTTCTTCTTGATTGTATCCTTGAGCGACCAATCTTGCTTTGTTGCGGACAACTATACCATTCTCATCAAGTTTATTTTTAAACACCCATTTTGTACCAATGATGTGTTTATTTCTAGGATTAGGAACAAGTTCCCGTACTTTGCTTCTTTCGAATTGGTTGAGTTTTTCTTGCATGACAAGTATCCATTGATCATCTTTAAGTGCTTCACCAATTTTGGAGTGTTCAATTTGAGAAACAAATGCCATGTTCAAGCAAGCATCTTGTAGTTTTAGCCTTGTTGTGACTCCTTTGTTGATATCACCTATGATGTTATCAATTGGGTGATATCTATGGGTTCTCCATTCTTTAGGAAGATTATCATTTTGCTTTTCAATATTGACTTCACTTTCTTGACTTGGTTGATCAATTTGGTGTTCTTTGCTTGTATCATTTCTTTCAAAATCATCGTCATCATAAGAAATAATATTGTCATGTTTCATGGGGTTAGTTTCATCAAAAGTTACATGCATTGATTCTTCGACTAATAAAGTTCTTTTATTGAAGATTCTAAAAGCTTTACTAGATAAAGTGTAACCAATAAAGATACCTTCATCTGCTTTTTCATCAAATTTTCCAAGGTTGTCTTTACCGCTGTTTAGCACGAAACACTTACATCCAAAAATGTGGAAGTGAGAGATATTGGGCTTTCTCCTTTGTAGAGTTCATATGGAGTTTTCTTAAGAATCGGCCAAATGATTACTCAGTTGGAAACATAGCATGCTGTGTTTACAACATCTCCCCAAAAATATTTGGGTAGGCTTGAGTCGCTTGGCATAGTCCTTGCGAGCTCTACCAAAGATTTTTTCTTTCTCTCAACAACCCCATTTTGTTGTGGTGTTCTAGGTGCAGAAAAATTGTGGAAAATTCCATTTTCTTCACAAAATTCTTCAAAGGAGGTAATTTGAAATTCTCCTCCATGATCACTTCTAATTGATACAAATTTGGCCGATTGTTCATTTTGGACTAGCTTGGCATAGTTTTTAATGCTTTAAAAGCTTCATTTTTACTTGCCAAAAATAAGGTCCAAGTGAACCTTGAGTAATCATCAACAATTACTAGTCCATATGAGTTTCCACCAAGTCTTTTGGTTCTTGATGGACCAAACAAGTCCATATGTATTAATTGAAGTGGTCTTGAAGTTGAAATAACATTTTTAGGTTTTAAAGAAATCATTGTTTGCTTACCTTTTTGACAAGTGTCACACAAATGATCCTTTATAAATTTCATTTTTGCTAAGCCTACAACAAGATCATGCTTGATCAATTTGTTTAAATGATCCATGTGAATACGTGCAACTCTTTTATGCCATAGCCATGCATCATTATTATCGCTTGTCAAAAGACATTTCATTTTTAAGGATAAATCGTCAAGATTAAGTATAAAGATATTTTTTAAACGCTTACCGATAAATTGAATTTCATTTGTAGCTTCATTTTGGATGATGCATCATCTTTGTTGAAGGCTATCTTGTATCCTTTGTTGCAAACCTGGCTAATGCTTATGAGATTGAGTTTTAGACCTTCAACATATAAGACATCTTCAATTGAGGGGGATGGGGCTGTACCGACTTTTCCAATGCGTAAATTTTTTCCTTTGTTGTTTTCTCCATAGACCATATATCCTTTTGATTAAAGAGTTAAGGCTGAAAATTTTGTTATATCACCCGTCATATGTTTAGAGCATCTACTATCTAAGTACCACATATTTGAGGTACTTTGCGTGCATACCTACAAAATTAAAATCAAATTTTATTAGGTACCGAATGTGCTTTGGGTCATTGATGGTTAGTACCTTTCTTTAGCCACACGTAATGCCCTTTTGGAACACTAATGTTTCTAATGTGACAAGCATTAGGTGTGTGACCATTAAGACCACAATAAGAACATGTAGGAGTAAATCTATTTTTAGTAGCATGTGTATGAGATTTATTTTGAATAATTCTCTCTTTATAATGATGATCCTTTTTCATAATTATAATCTTTTCTTGATTGGATTGATTAATCGCTTTAACAAAACTGGTCTTACTCAAACTTGGTTTATCAAATTGAGTATCTAAGACCACTTTTGTTGTTTGAGTATCTTTGCATATTTAAAATATTTTCCAATCCTAATTGTACCTTTTCGTATCGTTCAATTACTCTATTTAAATGAACAATCTTGAAGGAGAGGGAATCACATTTATTGCATGTAAAATTCTGTTTTAGTTTTTCAGAATTCTTTTTCATAATGTCAACTTTTTGTTGAAGACTTGAGATTTGTCTCTTTTGTGTTGACACTAGTTTGAACCAATTTTTACATTCAATAAGTAGTTCCTTAATGGTGTTTTGAGCATCATTATATTCTATAACCAATTCATTATTAGTTTTATTATGGCGAGGGGAGTCTATGTTACTTACCTATTCTTCATCATCTGATTGATGTGATGCCATCAACGCAACATTAGCGCATTCTTCACTTTATGTTTTTGAAGATGATTTCACTTTGTTGTCTTTCCAAGCTATGTATGCCTTCTTGAAGTCTTTCTTTTTTTATGGAACTTTTCTTAATAAGGTTTGGAAAATCTGCCTTGATATGTCCTTGCTTCCCGCATTCAAAGCAAGTGAAGTTATGATTTGAAGTAGAACTATCTTTCTTTTTGAAAATTTTCTTTTTGAAAGTTCTGTCATTTCTAAGAAACTTACCAAATTTCTTAACAAGGAAAGTAATGTTTTCATCTTCATCTGAATTTTCGTCTTTGATTTGTTCTCTTGATTCGGTCTTTAGAGCAATGTTTTTGGTCTTCTTTTCTTGACTTTCATTTTGTTCTAACCTTCCACGTTCAATTTCGTGTTCTTGAAGTTTTCCAAATAATGCAGAAAGAGACATTTCATATAGGCTTTTCTTTTCGGAGATTGCTGTCACTTTTGGTTGCCACGCCCTTGTTAATGATCTTAATACTTTTAGATTTAATTCATCGTTGGTGAAGATTTTTCCATGTGCCGACAAGTGGTTGGTTA
Organism: Cicer judaicum; assembly: GCA_037974835.1. Taxonomy (NCBI): domain Eukaryota; kingdom Viridiplantae; phylum Streptophyta; class Magnoliopsida; order Fabales; family Fabaceae; genus Cicer; species Cicer judaicum. The sequence goes on along the minus strand of JBBPBS010000233.1, from coordinate 1,793,732 downwards.
AGTGGGAGAACCTTTTCTGTAGGTCTAAAATAAAATCTTCGATCTTCTTTCGAAATAATTCATATTCTTGTGATAGTGTATTGAGCTTAGATCTTTTTAACTCAATGGTGTCCTCATGAATTACTTCCAGTGTATCCCATATTTCCTTGGCTATTTTACAGTGAGATATACGGAAAAATTCATCCATTCCTTAGGTGTTAGGAGATTTTCTTGTTTTCAACGATATGGTAATTGAATTTTCTGTTTTAAGATAGTAACTGATAATAAGTAAATGGAAGTAATTAAATGAACACAATAGAATTATCCTAGTTCCCCTTATGACCAAGGGTATATCTATTACTCTTGCACACCACAAGAGATTAGTCCACTTATTGTCAGAAAATGTATATCTCCCACCCTGGGATTTCTGCTACAAACTTCTAACAACAATTCTAAGATAGCACACAAATATATTAGATTAAGCTACTTTAATAAAGTACTACTTTCTTTTACAAGTGAATTAATATGATTTGGAATAAGGATATAAGAGAGGTATAATGATTTCAATCCAATAATACTTCAAGTACTTTGAGAACCTTTCTGAATGATATGTAAATGAAATGCAAGTACTTTGTAAAAAATCAGAATTTTGTTCAAAGTTGTTCAAGGTTTGATTCAAGGATTGTGTGTAGTTTGATCTAAAGTTATGGTGTATTTATACTCTATAAACATCACTTCAAATTCGTGGCCATTGATCCAAGAGGTTTGATGAAAAAATACAATGATCTAGAACCATTTCAGATTTGAAAAATTGTATTGCTTTCAGTTGTATTCGAATACAGGATATTTGTATTCGAATACACCTCTTTATAACGTTCAAATTTATTCAAAATTTGCACCTTGTATTCCAATACATCTTTCATGTAGTCGAATACAGATTCGTGATTTTTTCCACTGACTTGCTTTGTATTCGACTACAGCAGGTTGTAGTCGAATATAGATTCGATGGTTTAGCTACTGACTTGTTGTTTGTATTCGACTACAGTAGGGCGTAGTCAATTACAAATTTGAAAGTTTAGCTATTGACTTGTTGTCTGTATTCGACTACAGCAGGTCGTAGTCGAATACAAATGTGAAGCTTTTGCTTCTGACTTAGCATCTGTATTCGAATACACTATGCTGTATTCGAATATAGTTTGTCTTTTGTCAAAAATATTACTTTTAAGACTTTGTTAATGTAATGTTGACTTTTGAAAATACCTTATATGCATATGTAAATATGAATGGTTCTCATGTATTTGAGCTATTGGTTGTATCATTTACCTTTACATTTAAACATCTAATATGTTTGAATATAAAGTTTATCAAAGATATTTGGGCTTCTTTTTGAACTTGTTGCCTTGATCATAATCGTTGGTTTTTGTCTTCATCAAAAACATGTATTTTACAAGGAGATTTTATTAATAGCATATTTGAATGTATGGCACGAGAAACACATTAATCAATAGGTTGCATGTCAACAGCTTGGTTATTTTCTCTTTCAAGAGTAAACTACTATTGTGGTAGGTATGAAGGTGCAGTTCTATTTTGAGTATTGATGTAAATAGTGAGAGGGTATTAGAGATTCAATATTTTAACAATTCTCTTTGCATTTCAATTCCAAAAGGGAGGAGATGACTTGGTTCACTGGTTTAGGTTTTTAGAAACTTTTTGGTGACAACGCTTCTATTTTGAATATTGATGTAAATAGTGAGAGGGTATTAGAGATTCAATATTTTACCAATTCTCTTTGCATTTCAATTCCAAAAGGGAGGAGATGACTTGGTTCACTGGTTTAGGTTTTTAGAAACTTTTTGGTGACAACGCTTTTTCCTTATGAAGGCTTTTGATATTGAGAAATTTAAGCAACTGGTATTGTCACGACTTGAAAACCAACACTGTGACCGGCATAGAGACTTATACTCCTAGTTTGACAATCGTATCGACCACCTTAACAAACCTACAATTAAATAGTTCCAAATAACCATTATTTTAAATAAAAAATTCTTGAAATTTATGTAGACTACTCTCTCTAATTTCAACCCAGTTGCATGTGAATTCGAAGAAAAAAATTAAAAAAAAAAAGAAGGGGTAAGTTACAAAGATTTAGTGAGGAATCAACAACACCCATCAACTAGAAGAAAGACACAAAAATGCACAAATAATTATTTTATAATCTTGTGGCAATTATACTTTACAATACTACATTAAATATAGATAATTCTCGATAAAGTATATAGATAATAAAACCATTAAACTTATAAATTTATTCGTTCAAGAAGAAATATTTAAAACCCGATTCACCAAAGAGGTGAAATCTAAATGAGCAACATTAAAGGATCATAGCAAATCTAACATGTAAAAAAATATCTTTTTAAGAACCAATAGACGGCTTTATCTCATTGATATTCCTCTCCTCTTACGGGTGAACTTTCCCTTAGATGAGGCTGCATCTAACGAATATCTATCTCCTCTCAATCTTGCGAACACATCATATCACATCAATTAGGGAGTTTACATTTTGTTGATAGCTCTCTGCTCCTAAATATGACATCTCTTATAAGGATAATTCCAAATAATTGGTAACTCTCCCCAATCGAAATAACATAACTAGGTGTACCTACACTCATTGACAATTTCGTAGTTATGACGATGATTTCCCAAACACACATTTCAAAAGCATTTCTCATCTTATCACAACTTATGGAAAACACATTCAACTGTATATACTTTCAATATTTATATTGTAACATCCCCTCATTACCTTAGAAGATTAGATAGTATTAGATCATTAAAATAGATTAGTAAAACATATTATTAAAATAAGATATTTATAAGATTAAGATAGTAATGAGATTATTATAAGTTCTATTAAAACATTAGCACTTATCACTGTTAGATTAGGGAAGTGGTAGTGTTAATAAGTCCAAGTGTCAAACGATGGAACATGCTACTTTTCTTTTTTCTTTTTCTCTCTTTCACGGGTACATTTTACAAATAAAAACCTCCATTTTATTTCACCATCGGCTACACCTTCTTTTTCACCAAAAAAATCTTACTTTCTCTCTAAACATTCATAAGACAATCAACATTGTTACTGTTCATTGTCTCCCTTATCCATCAATTTTCTTCTTCTTTCCAAAATCCTTAAAAGACAAAACTTCTCTAAAGACATCTAGACCTACCGGACCGCATGCATGTCTATTTCCTTATCTCAATCTCCAAAAATCAACCAAAAACATTACTAAAGGACATAAAGAGAAAATGGGAAAAATCCTAAAGCTGAAAAAAGAGACTAAAGAAATTAAGAGTTGATACATTAGGTATCTGCCATAAATCAGGTATCCTTAGAAAAACCGAGTTCTTTTCTTAGAACAAACTTCACTTCTGAATGTGGGTTTTCTGGGTTCAGTTTAAATCTCATTTTCTGTAACCACGATTTTATGAGTTTGATGTTGGGTTTTTATTGAAAATTGAGAGTGAAAGGAAACTATGTGTAGGAAATGTTGTAAATCTGCACTTAACTAGTTTAAAAATCATCCATTTTGCATATGTTGGGGTGATGATTCTAATGTGTTAGTAATCCCAAGAAATATAATCAATTATGATAGGTGGAATACAAAATTAATGTGTTCCTTGATGTAACATCCCGGCGATTCTCGTTACCGGTTGTGCTACCTCACGACCTTCTCGCCCCACCTAACCACTTCGTTGGAAATAGCGAGTTTTTGCCTTCTATGGGATTCGAGCTCAGTACTTGGGGGATAAGTACTGCCTCCACACAAATCTGTGTGGAGGCGGTACTTATCCCCCAGGTTTCGGGCTCGAATCCCACGGAAGGCAAAAACTCGCTATTTCCAGTGGAGTGGTTAGGGGGGTATAAGACCCTTAATTTTAAATTCTAGTTTATGTATTTTGGGGAATTTTGTGCTGAATTTCTGAGGCTTTTTAGCCAATTTTATGACATTTTGTGAGTTATATGTCAAAAATATCTTTTTGAAGACCCGATTAAAATTATTCGTCAATGAATAATTTTATTTTATTACGGTGAATCTTTCGTCGAAGAAAAAATATTTCTAAGATGCAACATTTTTCAGAAAAATTCATCTGCCGATTGAATTGTGGCGAGAGTAGATATTTTTCTGAAAAAGTGGTTTGTGATGTGATGTGATAGGCGTAATGATGATTTTTATAAAAATATCTAAATATTTGTAAATATCTACATATTTGTTTTGGAATTGATTTTATTATAATATATATATATATATATATATATATATGTGTGTGTGTGTGTGTGTATAAAAGGCAAAGAAAGGAAAAGATCATTTTGCCCTGTAGCTTCCACGTATGCCTTCCATCTTCTTCTTTCTTCTTCTCTGTTTCCAATTTTTCTTTTTTTCAAAACCCACGAACACAAAAATTTTCACTTTTCTTAGATCTAAGCTTCATTTCGAGAAGTGACAGAAGGGAAAGTTGCTCACCTCCATGCTACGGTGCTAGTGAGCCAACTTTAGAAGCGACGATGCAAGCGCAGTTTTCACCGAAATTAATCGCGGTGCCGTAATCGATCGTTAAAGCTACAACGGCGGTAAGGGCTCCTTCCAAATTTTTAGTTTGTATTTAGGACATTATTTGTGATTTTGTGTAAAAGAAATTTGATGTATTTGATGTGTGAATTTGTAGAAAATGAATTTAATGCGATTATGTGTGATTTAGTGAAATTTAAATTTAAGGTGTGTGGTTTGTGGTGATCTATATTTGATGTGATTTATATGTTCATAATTATTATTATGAATTTTTGAGATGTGATTTATTTGTGGATTTTTTGAAAAATGAATTGATGAAATTTGGTGGGTTATGTGTAAAAATGTAGAGTTTTAAAATTGGGTGAGTTATGTTTGAGTTGTTTGAAATTTAATTGAGGTACTATATGTGTGTTGTGGAACTGAATTGATTGTTGTTGGTGTGAATTGACGGTAATTAAATTTGATGTGTTTGAGTTACGTAATGAGTTATTTTCAAATAAACGAGTTTGAACTAAAATTGAAATTTTACAAAAAAATTAGAATTGTTAAAGTTGTGAAAAAGTTAAAATTTTAACTAAGTTAAAGAGTTTGATCAAAAAGATAGATTGAAATTAAAAATGATTAGAATTTAAAATGTTACTCTTTTAATTACTCTTGGACTGAGTTTAAAAAGAAAAAAAAAAGTTTAGAGTATTTTATTAACTCAAAATTTTTGATGCTTTAATAGTCGAATGTGTGTATGTGAAATTTGAGCAGTATTTATTTTTTTAGTTTTAACTAAATAATATAGAATATTTGGTTTTAAAATTTTTGTGTGTGAGAAAGATTTAATTTTAGGAATTATTTGGTTTGTGGATTAATTTTATTGTGAACAAATTATTATAAATATTTATGTTTATGTAGTTAGTTTATTGAGTCTCAAAAAGGAATCGAGACTGTTGGTGCCGAGTCAGTGGTGGGGATAACTCTGATATATTAATGTTGTTGTGGTGATTTATGGTTGAAAATTTTGGAGATTGAATATGAGTGATTAATGTTTGGAAATTTTGGTGATTCATGTTTGGTGAAATTGATGTGTTCATAATTAATATTATGAATTTTTTAGAAGAAATTTATGTGTGACTTGGTGGAAAATGAATTAAATTCAATTTAGGTGTGGATGAAATTTAGAGATATGATTTATGTGTGGTTGTGGAAATTTATATTGGTGTGAATAAATATGTTTGAGTATACTCTGTGTTGTGTTTGAAAAATCATTAGTGTTAAATGAGTGTTAAAAATGGGGAATCTTTTAATAGCTGCATTTACTTAATGATTGTGGTGAAAAGAGTCAGAGTATCCTCATGCATTTCATAATACATGGTAATCGCGATGGGGCCATGGTGATAGTGGTTTCCGTGATGGGCCACGAGATGATGCCTTGTGATATGTTGGTTCATCTTATCCTTGCGAGAATTTTCGCGTCGTGTAGGTTTGTGATAGACTACACATTTTTAGTAAATCGTGGTGACCCATGATAGGTGGCACCTTGGAAAACAGTATTGGTCTGTGATAGGCGGTACGTTTACGATTTACGCTTTTTAGTAAATCGTGATGACCCGTGATAGGTGGCACCTCGGTAAACTGTATTGGTCTGTGATAGGCGGTTCGTTTACGATTTACGTTTTTTAGTAAATCGTGCTGACCCGTGATAGGTGGCACCTCTTTAATTAGTACTGGTCTATGATAGGTGGTACAATTATGATTTACGCCCCTTCGAGGAGGGTTTTGATTGGAATTCCAAAATTCATACATTTTGGCATATACGCATTGCATTAGGGTTCTTGGCACGCGAGTAATGTTTGTTATACTATGATGATTGCATATACATATTCGGTTGTTGTTGTGATTTGCCGCAATTGCTTAGAGGTGTGATGTTGGGTTGATTAAGTTTTGATGTACTTATGTGTTCATAATTGATGTTATGAATACTCGATTTGTAATTGAGGTGTGAATATGTGGAGATTAATTTGATGTTAATTATGTGTTCATAATTGATAATATTAATGTTTGAAGAGTTGATTGATTTAGAGCAATTTTAGAACTGAAAATCTACATTTTCTCAGTTGTATTCGGCTACGACAATGCAGTTTGTTAAAACTTCATTTTTCAACATCGTTTATGCATTTTTGGACATATGAAAACCATTTTGAGGAATATGCTAAGACAAAAAGTTCTTTTTAGCATTTGAAAATATAAGAATTTTGTTATGTGATGTTTGTTAATTTCAGTTGGTGACCTTTACAATTTTTGTGGAAATCTAGGTTTTGCCCTCAAATAAGAACCAGGATCATTCTTAGTTGTTACTTTATTCAATGGCATATAGTCTACAAAAAGTCTCATTCCACCATTCGTGTTCTTCATTAACAGTAAAGGGGCTCTCCATGGTGACACACTTAGTCTAATAAACTGTTTATTTGTTAGATCCTCCAACTGATTCTTAAGTTCACTCAACTCTAGGAAAGACATCTTATAAACTCAACTCTAAGAAAGAAATCTTATAAGGGGAAATGGATATTGGACCTATGATAAGGGCTAAGTCTATGAATAATTCTATCTCCCTCTCGATCCCTCTTGAAAGGTCTACTTCTGACCTTAAATTTTAAGATAACAATAATAGTATACCCTAACCCCCATTGACTAAACACTGGAAGATTTTTGAAGTAATACATAAGGAAAAAAGTTATGGTTCCTCTGATTGGGAAATGTTTGGTGGAATTATACATCCAAGGTGATATTCATGCGCCTCGCAAGATCCTCCTAAAACAACTTCATTCAGGTGTGTCCAACTACCTTCCCATCTATAGGGTACTAACCGGTGGGAAGATCCTGGTTCTTGTTGTTAGACATAAGTCCTCTTGATCATGATTTTGACATAATTAACAAACATACAATGTACATGCATCATTTGATAAAACTAACAATTTGAACTGAGTAACATTTCAGGAAAAACAAACAAACACTATATACTTGGAAAAAAGCTTGGAACACAAGGAATCAAGCAAAATTGGAGGATGTGCTTGAGAAAGATGCAAATCTGTCTAGTGTTAATAGTGGTCTTAGTCTTGAACAAGTAGACTTATCACTAAGGTTTCATACTTATGTATTTGCCAAAGTAAAAATGAAATCATAAAATAAGGAAATAAATCAATCAATTGATAAGTCAATTGAACAATCCATTGGGCAATCGATTGTCTGACTCAGAACAAAAGTTTTTACTAAGTACATCGATTGGGAAATCGATTACTTAAAGTTTCTTTTAAAAAACCTGAGTTCTGGTTTTAAACCAATCAATTGGACAATCGATTGGGACATCAATTGATTAATCGATTTTGTGATTCACATAACCAACCAGTTACTAAATCAATCGATTGGCAAATCGATTGTGAAAAAGTTTTTCATCAGGGATGAGTTTTGTGATCAATCAAATTGATTAGGTAATCGATTGGGGCATCAATTGAGTAATCGATATTGTGATTCACAGAACCAACCAGTTACTGAATCAATTGATTGACAAATCGATTGTGAAAAAGTTTTTCATTAGGGATGAGTTCTGTGATCAATCAAATCGATTGGACAATCAATTGAATTAAGTTTCTTAAACTGCAAGGTTTGTCACAATCGATTAGGTAATCCATTGAAAGAATGAACTGGTTAATCATTTATCAAAAACATACTGCCTAGTCGATTGGCACATTGATTTCAACTAAATGGTTGAGCTACTGTAACAAGTCAAATCGATTGAACCAATTATCTGAGTCACTATGACTAGTAAAATCGATTGACGAATCGATTGAAGCAAAATATTTGAGTCACTATGATCAGTTCAATCGATTGGCAAATAGATTAAAGTAAAGGTTTGTGTTACATGGAGAATTCAGCCAATTGCCAAATCGATTATGTTAATAAATATGAGTCGACTGAGTAATCGATTGTTTTGATCTCGTTGTTTGAACAAAACACCTATAATCGATTATTCAATCGATTCTGATATGAACTTAGCTTCAGTTTCTGATTTATGCATTAAAAGAATTGATTGACAAATCGATTCATTTCTATATGTTCAAGATTCAAGAAAAATAAGAAACGCGATAATCGATTGGGCAATCGATTAAGCTGGTTTTAAACGATTATAAAATCGATTAAGAAATCGATTTAACTGTTGTTTTTCTGAACATATATAAACTGAATCAATCACAATAACTTAAACAATAATTCATTACACGTTTTCATAACACAGAAATCAGGAAAAACATTATGAGAGAAATAATTGTAACCACACACAAAATACTCATTTGGCAAATTCCTTTTGTGTGAAATCCATATTGTGATTGAGTCATCATCATTAGTCCTCTCTTATCTTTTCTGTAAAAACTATTGTAAAGAAAGTTCTAGAAAATCCATTGGTGTAAACTGGTGACTATATTTGTGGTGCGTGTGTTCATCAAGAAGAAGTCTCATCTTGATTTCGTGATGTTAGGGCGAGTAACTCTAGGGATAAGGTGGCGTTGTAATAGAAGTGAGTGAGTTGGAAAGGCTGAAATCGGGTTTAGATTTCAGGACTGTATGTAGGTTATCTAGTTGATAGCCGAACCAGTATAAATCATGGTGCACGATTTTTTTATCTTTTCTCTTTATTTTGATGTTGCATGAATGCTTATTCGTGAATGATTGTATTGGTGAATTTCTGTCTTGATTAAGATTTTGAATAAGCATTGAATTTGTATTCTGATATTGATAATACATGTATTTGTAAGTCTTTGTTCCTGAAAAAATTTTGTAAACTATCATTGTTAACTTGATTAATAATCTTGTAAAATTAGTGAAGTCATTTCATATAATTTTTAACAAATAGATGCCATAATTTCGTACAATTGCCATCAAGAGCCTGATCTTTTAAGACTAACTCTGATAAAAGAAAATGACCTTTGTAGATTTCCTAGGAGAATGTGCTTCCTTGGCTAGGCCCCTTGCATTTAATGGGGCTGCCTACATGTATTGGAAAGAGAGAATGTTAATATTTCTAGAAGCATGTAGTCTTGATATACTAGAAGCAGTATTAGAGGGTCCCTATGTGCCTAAAATAGCTGGCACAAGTGAAACATCAATCCTCAAACCCAGATCAGATTGGTCTGATGAGGATAAGAAAAAAGTAGGCTATAATGCTAAGGCCAAAAATATTATAACCTTTGCCTTGAATGCTGATGTATTTTTCAGGGTGTTAAACTGCAAAACTGCCAAGCAAATGTGGGACACACTTCAAGAAACACATGAAGGAACAACAGATGTAAAAAGGGCCCGAATCAACACGCTAATTCATGAGTATGAGCTTTTCAACATGAAAAAGGACGAATCAATAAATGACCTACAAACAAGATTCACTCATATAGTCAATAATCTAAATGCTCTTGGAAAGGTGATTGATAATGAGCAGCAAATCAGCAAAATCATGAGGTGCTTAACCAGAGAGTGACAGCCAAAAATCACAGCTATAGCTGAATCTAAAGACCTAGGTAGCATGTCAATTGCCACACTATTTGGAAAACTAAGAGAACATGAGATGCAACTGCACAGGCTAAGAGATATAGAACAAATAGATAATAAAACAAAAGGATTATGACTGAAAGTTCAAACTCAAAAACTAAAGTCTGAACCAGAAGAATGCACAGACAATTTTGACACTGAAGATGATGAAGACCCCGAGCTTGGAATGTTAGTCAGAAAATTCAAAAAATTCCTGAGAAAGAAAGAAAACAAGTCAAGAAAACCACTAAATTCAAAGACAAATGACAGCAAGATAACCTGTTTTGAGTGTGGGAAAATAGGACACATCAAATCTAAGTGCTTCCAATTGTAGAACAAAAACAAAACTAGAAAAGCTAAAGGCAAGAACCACAATCTACAAAATCTAGAAAAGCCTACATTGCCTGGAATGATAAAGATGATGAATCCTCTAGATCTTCAGAGAAGAAGCTAATCTTTGTCTAATGGCTAACACAGATTCAGATTCTGAAAGTGAGGTAAGTTCTACATCCAATCCTTCTTATGATGAATTACATGATGCATTTAATGAACTGCATGATGAATATGTTAATACACTCAAACAATTAGTTAGCACTAAGAAAATGCTTGAAAAACAATGCATGATATGTGAAGAAATTAAAAAAGATCATAAGGTGATTGAAGATTTGAATGAAAATTTGAAAAAAGATTTGAATGATAAATTTACTAGGTGTATGGAACACGAAAAAACAGTTGAATCATTAATATCTGATTTAGCAAAGTTTACAAGTAGTAAAAACAATCTAACTATTCTTCTAAGCAACCAGTGAAATGTAAATGTAAAATCTGGGCTTGGTTATAAACAAAACAGAAGTGCTAAAAAGAACCAGAATTTTATTAGATCAAAGAATATGCATGATATCTTCATTAAACCAAATCAGAATTCATCCTCTACTGTTTCATGTCACTTTTGCTGTAAAAAGGGACATTTTATTTTTAATTGTAAATTGAGAAAGCTTGCTAACAAGGGATGGAAACAGATTTGGAAAGTAAAGAAACCAATGTATTGTGAAACTAACCCTCCAGGACCCAATTTAAGTTGGGTACCTAAAACCAAATTTTGATTTTATGTTGCAAGTATGCTTAACATCCAAAAGGTACTCATGGTACCTAGATAGTGGATGTTCCTAGCATATGAGTGGAGACAACTCAAAGTTCTTGTCTCTAAACTTAAAAGAGGGAGGTTATGTTAAATATGGTGACAACAACAAAGGTAAGATATGTGGTGTTGGAGACATAGGAAGTGCATCATCAATAGTCATCAATAATGTCCTATATGTAGAAGGTTTAAAACATAATTTGCTGAGTATAAGTCAACTCTGTGATAGAGGTTTCCAGGTATGCTTTACATCTCAATCTTGTATACTTGAGCATAAGGAGAATAAAGAAATGAAATTGGTAGGTGAAAGGATAAATAACATATACATGCTTGATTTTAATGCTTTGTCTGCTAGTACTATTTGCTGTTTATTATCCAATTCTGATGAAAACTAGTAAGTAAGCAATTAGTTCTAGGACTCCCAAACTGAAAGCTTACTATGGATAAATTGTGTGATTCCTGTGAGAAAAGTAAGCTAGTTAAGTCATCCTTCCCCCCAATAGATTTAGTAAAAACTAACAGGGTTCTCCAATTAATACATATGGATCTGTTTGGTCCATCTCAAATTAAAAGCTTTGGAGGAAACTTATATGGTTTTGTGTTAGTAGATGATTACTCTAGGTACACTTAGACATTTTTTCTAGCACACAAGAGTGAAGCCTTCTCAGTTTTTAATAGATTTGCAAACTTAGTTCAAAATGAGGCAAACCAGAAAATACTGTCCATCAAGAGTGATCATGGTGGGGAATTCCAGAATGAATCCTTTGATAATTACTGTGAACAACATGGAATTCACCACATGTACTCAGCCCCAAGAACTCCACAACAAAATGGAGTTGCAGAAAGGAAAAATAGGTCTTTAGAAGAACTGGCTAGGACTATGATTAAAGACTCAAATCTTCCTAAATATTTTTGGGTTGATGCAATAAGCACAGCAACACATGTAGTTAATAGAGTCTTAATTAGGCCTATACTTAGAAAAACTCCCTATGAGTTATACAAGGGTAGAAAAACAAATATCTCTTACTTTAGAGTCTTTGGATGCAAATGTTTTGTATTGAATAATGGGAAAGAACACCTAGGAAAGATTGACCCTAAGGCAGATGAGGGAATCTTTCTAGGGTATTCACAATCTAGTAAGGCTTATAGAATCTACAATAAAAGAACTAAGACTATAGAGGAATCTGTCCATGTTAAATTTGATGAAATGTTTGCTGAAAACTTGAACAACACTCCTCCTATAATTGATGATTCTTTAGATGAAATTGTAGAATTTGATCCAAAAGAACCTAATGAAACAGTACCTCAAACTAACTTGGACTATATAGAACCTATAAGGGAAGATGACTTACCTAAGGAGTGGAAATTTAATAAAAACCACCATATTGACAACATCATAGGAGAAATCTCAAAAGGAGTTGCCACTAGAAAATCACTTAGACACTTCTGTAACTTCACAGCCTTTGTGTCTCAAATAGAACCTAAAAATATTAAAGAAGCTCTCATGGACAATTACTGGATCATTGCCATGCATGATGAGCTTAATCAATTTGAGAGAAACAAATTATGGATCTTAGTTCCTAAACCAGAAAATAAACATATTATTGGAACTAGATGGGTGTTTAGGAATAAAATGGATGAAAATGGAGTCATAACTAGGAACAAAGCTAGACTAGTTGCTAAAGGTTATAATCAGGAAGAGGATATAGATTATGATGAAACCTATGCCCCTGTAGCTAGATTAGAAGCCATTAGAATCCTGTTGGCTTATGCATGTATCATGGATTTTAAACTATATCAAATGGATGTAAAAAGTGCCTTTCTAAATGGAGATATCCAAGAAGAGGGTTATGTTAGTCAAACTCCAGGATTTGAGGATCCTGCTTACCCAAACCATGTTTACAAACTAACAAAAGCTCTCTATGGATTGAAACAAGCTCCAAGGGCTTGGTATGACAAACTCAGCAATTTTCTCATACAACAAAATTTTTCAAGAGGAAATGTTGATAAAACACTTTTTATTAAGAAAAAGGGAAAAGACATTCTACTTGTCCAAATATATGTTGATGACATAATCTTTGGATCCACAAACAGTGAGATGTGCAAAGAATTTGAAAACATGACGAAAGGTACATTTGAAATGTCCATGACGGGAGAACTAACTTTCTTCTTGGGATTTCAATTCAATCAAAGCAAGAATGGCATTTTCCTAAGTCAAACAAAATACTGTAATGATCTATTAAAGAAATTTGGCTTTGATAAATTTAAATCCATTAATACACCCATGAGCCAAGTTTGTCATTTAGACAGAGATGAAAAGGGAAAACCTGTAGATGTAACGATGTTTAGAGGCATGATAGGATCTTTACTATATCTTACAGCTAGTAGACCTGACATAATGTTTAGTGTATGCATGTTTGCAAGATATCAAGCCAATCCAAAGGAATCCCATCTAAGTGCAGTCAAAAGAATCTTTAGATATCTAATAGGAACCAAAAATCTAGGTTTGTGGTATCCTAAGGGATCTACTTGCACTTTAGTTGGTTATTCTGATTCTGATTTTGCTGGTTGCAAATTGGACAGAAAAAGTACATCTAGTACTTGCCAACTATTAGGAAACTCACTTGTATCTTGGCATAGCAAGAAACAAAACAGTGTCGCACTCTCAACAGCTGAGGCTGAATATGTAGCCGCTGGAAGCTATTGTGCACAAGTTCTCTGGATGAAACAACACCTTTCTGATTTTGGTGTTGATCTAGGAACTGTGCCAATCATGTGTGACAATACTAGTGCTATAAATATTACTAAAAATATTGTAATGCATTATAGAACTAAACATATAGAGATTAGACATCACTTTATTAGGGATCAATATCAAAATGGGAATATAAAGCTTGAATATATCAACACAGCTGATCAATTAGCTAATATTTTTACCAAAGCTTTACCCAAGGAAAGTTTCTTCCACATTAGGATGAAACTTGGAATAATATATTATGATGAAATTTGATTCCTGTGAAACAAAATCGATTGAAACATCGATTATCCTGTGACTAGATAGAAAAACAGCATTACAAAATCGATTGCATAATTGATTTATGCTGCACAGTGTTTTAATTGTCAAAATTAAAAACACAATAATCGATTGCATAATCGATTTTCTAATCTCAAGTAGCAGTAAAGACTGGAGTATTCATTAATCCAATCGATTGGTCAATCGATTGAATTATTGGAAAATAGTTTAAAGAATCGATTTCATAATCGATTATTTTTCCTAGAACATCCAAAGATATTAACATTTTCCAAACTCTAACCCGAGCATCGATTGGGAAATCGATTGAGTCAAAATTTTAAAACCTGAACTTAAATGAATCAATTTGGAAATCGATGCTGAGATGAGTAGTTTCCTGAACTGATATGGAAATCGATTGGGTCATCGATTTAGTAATTACAATGAAATCGATTTAGGAATCGATTAAAAATATGACTGTTGCAGAAATTTACTAGCCGTTGGAGGCAATTATCACTGAGATTTTTCACCTTCCTCCAGTAACGGTAACGCAGTCGATTTGGCAATCGACATAGCATGCGCAAAGAACTTAAAACATCGATTGACTAATCGATTCTGAATAGGAATACTTAAAACCCTAAATCGATTTCCCATCTCACTTTTCCAAAATTTCTCAAACTTCTCAAACCTTAATTCGCTTTCTCTGCAATCTCAACATCTCTCATCATTCTCAAACACCTCTAAACATCTGTAATCTTACTAATGGCACGAGTAAAGCAAACCTCTGCAAGATCACCATCACCATCATCATCCTCAAGTGGAAGAACCCCATCACCTCCACCTACCTCAAAGAGAGTATCCATCCCAATGCATAAAATCATGGCAAAAGATAAAGGGAAGGCCATTGCAATTAATCAGGGGAAATCAAAGAAGAGGAAAGCTCCTCCAACTAAAAAGTTAATGGGTGATGCTATCAAAGATACAACTCAGAAAAAGAAGAAACCCATTTCTTCTCCTCAACCCAAGAAACATCAACCTTCTAAAGGTAAACAAGTTGAGGACTTTGATGTATCACCTGCTTTTCTCAAACGAAAAATCCATGAGGCACGAACTATGGATTTTGCTTACTTTGATTCAAATGGATTTACATTTCAAAACCACCTAAGATTCCACGGTTTGGAAGGTTTTCTCTCCTGCTCCCTTGACATATATCCAAAACTCATTAAAGCATTCTATTCCACCTTCAAACTCACCAACATGCATTGAATATGAAGTAAAAGGAAAGAAAATTTCAATGTCCTTTGAGGAATTTTCTGAACTTTCAGGTCTGCCATTTTATGGTGAATCTGTTGATGGAAGAACCGATTCGGATTCTACTGATGAAGCGTGGGAAACATCAATAGACAGACATGAGGCAATTCAGGATCTGATGGTTGAGGGATTCGTTGAAAAGCTATCACTCCCAATCGGTCAAATGAAGATTCAACATCGGATGCTCATGTATGTACTAACAAGGATATTAGTTCCTAGAAAATTATGCTGTATGTAACACCCCAATTTTCAAAGCGAGGGTGTATTTTTTTTTTCAAAAGAAATTAAAATAAAACAGAGTAATAAATAAGGTAACACCTTTGGATAACTAATTAAGTCATTATAATTTACAAGCAGCGGAAAAGTTTCTCGAAATATGAATCCAAAATATTTACATATCAAAATGTGGTACATGTAATCCCATTAAAAATAACATGTCATGCTGACTATATTAGTATAGGTACAGTCTTCCAGTTTAAAATAAACACAATACAAAAGAAAGACATATGTTCCCTCTATGTCAACCTAATCTGATCATTCTACAAAACAAACTAAACACCCTGAGTGATCTCCACGCGCCCCGTAAGATCCTCCTAACATAGCTCCAGTCAGGCATTCCCATCTACATCCCCATCCGCAGGGTACGAACCAGTAGGATCGTCTTGTCTCTTATCTGAGGGCAAAGCCCAGATTTCCACAATAGTTGTAAAGGGTCACCAACCGAAATTAACAGTTAACACATAACATTTAAGCTTTTAAATGCACAAATAACCTTTCAACTTAGTGTGCACCTTAAAAGGGTTTCCATATGCTAAAAATTCATAAACAAGGTTGAATAATGAAGTTTTTAACAAAATAGCACTGTTGTATTTGAATACAGCATCTCTGTATTCGAATACAGCATCTCTGTATTCGAATACAAGGCTGTTTCAGCATTCAGCATCAGAAACAGCATGTCTGTATTCGACAACAACAGTCTGTATTCGACTACACAGTAAGTCAGTAGCAAAAACAACATGTCTGTATTCGAATAGAGCTTGTTGTATTCGAATACACAGCAGAAAAAAAAACAGCAAAATTCAACATTTTTCAGCTTTTTAAAGGGTTCGAAATCAATCGACACTTACACACAAATCCAAACAACCACACTTAGAAATTATAGCACAATCACCACGATATCTTGAGTTTTGAAATAGTTTGGTACTCAATCACACTTACACATAATTCCAAAACATCCACACTTGGCAATTATAACACAATTACCACGACAACTTAAATTTCAAAATGGTTTTGCAGTCAAACGCACTATCACGCAATTCCATAACATAACTCTTAGTAAAATCAACACAATCACAATGACATCTCAAGTTCAAACACTAAATCATAAACTTGAATCAAACACACTTACACACAATTTCAAAACATAACGCTTAATAGTTACAACGCAATAACCACGCGGACAAGATGAACCAACAAATCACATGGAATCATCTCGACGCGACAATCCCTACACGGACAAGATGAACCAACAAATCACATGGAATCATTTGGACGCGGCAATCCCCACACAGACAACATGAACTAACAAATCACATGGAATCACCTTGACGCGACAATCCCTACACGGACAAGATGAACCAACAAATCACATGGAATCACCTTGACGCGACAATCCCCCAAGGATAACATGAACCAAAAAATCACATGGAATCATCTCGTAGCCCATGGACAAGATGAACCAACAAATCACATGGAATCATCTTGTGGCCCATGGATGAGATGAACCAACAAATCACATGGCATCATCTCAGTTACCACTATCACTATGAAATGCCTGAGCATACCCTGACTCTATCCACGACAATCGTTAAGTAAATGCAGATATTAAAAGATTCCCCATTTTTAATACTCCTTTAACTTAAACGACTCTCACAACATACATTAAGTAAACAAGACATTAAGAGATTCCCTATTCTTAATACTCATTTAACTTAAACGATTTTCAAAACAGACATTAAGTAAACCGAAATATTAAGAGATTCCCCATTCTTAATACTCTTTTAATGCTAATGGTTTTCAATTTCCACACAATACAAACTCAAACATTTTGTGAAAGCCATTCCACAATTCACACAAAATCACATCAATTCATTATTTTCACAAAATCCAAACAAACACATATCAGATATCATAAATATTAATTAAGAACACGTCAAACACGACGACACAAATCAACACAACCCACCACTCAAACACAAAAAATTTCATTTACTCAAAATCATACGTAAATGAGTTAAATTCCTTTTTCACGAAACATTCATCAATATCACCTAAAACCTAACTCTAATATTTTACCCATAAAGCCTTAGATTCATTTTCCCCCAAATCAAAACTTTAACCCTAACGAAATTCTTTTCCACACAACCACAGATAAGTCCCTAAATGCAAACTAAAAGTTTGGAAGGAGCCCTTACCTTCACGTTAGCTTTAACGTGCAATTACGGTACCGCGTGTAAATCCGGTAAAATCTCCGCTCGCAATGTCGCTTCCAAAGTTGGTTCCCTAGCACCGTACTGTGGTAGTGAGCAACTTTCCCTTTTATCTCTTCGCGAAACGAAACTTAGATCTAGATGAAACAGGGAGGTTTGTGTTTGACAGTTTTGAAATCCCTAACACCGTTTTTCTTTGTTTTCGAAACAACGAGGAAGTATGAAGCTGAGAAATCCTTGCTTTCTTACCCACTAATCCTTGGGTTTCTATTCTTGAAGCCAAAGAAAGAAAAACGAAGAGAATGGAAGGTAGAAGGAGGAGGAAGGAGAATGGTTCGCGAGAATGGAGGGAACGTATTTTCCTTTTCCTCTATTTCTGTTTTGTTTCCCGTCCCTTTCCTTTCTAGCATATACATATATATATATATATATATATATATATATATTACTATAATATTACTAATAATAATATATATTATATATATAATATATAAATATATATATACAATAATTAAACCTAAACAAATAAATATCTAAATATCTAGATATTTTAGATATTTATGAAAATCATCACTTATGAAACCATTTTGATAAAAATATCTACTCTCGTCACAACTCATTTGACAAATATAATTTTCAGCAATCCGAGATATTTTAACAAAATTGTCCGGTATTATATTCATCGTAACCTAAATAAATTATTCTTCGACAAATAATTTTAATCCAATTTCCAAAAATATATTTTTGGCATTTAACCCACTAAATACCAAAAACTGGGCTAAAAGTCTAAGAAATTCTACACAAAATACCCTAAAATTGTATAATTTAGGATTTAAAATTAAGGGTCTGACACTGTAGTTCAGAGGCTGGACATTACATTAATTTAAATCCTAAATTATACAATTTTAGGGTATTTTGTGTGGAAATTGGATTAAAATTATTTGTCGGAGAATAATTTAATTACGTTACAAAGAATTTATTACCAGACAATTTTGTTAAAAATATCTCAGGTTGCTGAAAATTGCACCTGTCAATTGAGTTGCGACGATAGTGGATATTTTTAACTAAAAGTGGTTTGGAGAGGTTATGGGTGAAATGGTAATTTTAATAAATATCTGGATATTTGTTAAGTTATAATTAATATATATAGTTATATATATTTGGTTGGAGGAAAAAAAAAAGAAGGAAAAGGAAAAAGAGAAGAAAAAGAAAAGGAAAGAAAATAGAAAAGCTTCTTCCTCTACCTCCCTGCGCGCGAGATCCTCCCTCCCTTCTTCTTCCTCATTTGTTTTCTTTTCGTCCTTTTAGTTCAAGAAATGAAACCCAAGGCTTATTGGGTGAGAAAGATCAAATTCCCAACTTCTTCCTTCTTCCCGGATTCGAAAATAGAGTTAGATATTTCAAAACCGTCAAACACAAACCTCCCCGTTTCATCTAGATCTAAGCTTCGTTTCGCGAAGAGATAGAAGGGAAAGTTTCTCACTACCATGCTACGGTGCTAGGGAACCAAATTTGGAAGCGACATTGCGAGCGGAGATTTTACCGGATTTACTCGCGGTACCTTAATCGCACGTTAAAGCTAATGTGAAGGTAAGGGCTCCTTCCAAACTTTTAGTTTGCATTTAGGGACTTATCTGTGGTTGTGTGGAAAAGAATTTTGTTAGGGTTAAAGTGTTGATTTGGGGAAAACGAATTTAACTCATTTATGTATGATTTTGAGTAAATGAAATTTGATGTGATTGAGTGGTATGTTGTGATGACTTGTGTTCATCGTATTTGAAGTGCTCTTAAATGATACTTATGAAATTTGAGATGTGTTTGGTTGGATTCTGCGAAAAGAATGAATTGATGTGATTTGGTGTGAACTGTGGATTGGATTTGATAACATGTTTGATTTTGTTTTGTGTGGAATTTGAAAACCATTAGAGTTAAACGAGCATTAAGAATGGGGAATCTCTTAATGTCTATATGTACTTAATGTTGTCGAGAAAACCATTAGAGTTAAATGAGTATTAAGAATGGGGAATCTCTTAATGTCTTGTTTACTTAATGTGTGTTTGTGAAAATCGTTTAAGTTAAACGAGTATTAAGAATGGGAAATCTCTCAATGTCTTATTTAATTAATGTGTGTTTGTGAAAATCGTTTAAGTTAAATGAGTATTATGAATGAGGAATCTCTCAATGTCTCGTTTACTTAATGTGTGTTTGTGAAAATCGTTTAAGTTAAATGAGTATTAAGAATGGGGAATCTCTAAATGTCTCGTTTACTTAATGTGTGTTTGTGAAAATCGTTTAAGTTAAATGAGTATTAAGAATGGGGAATCTCTTAATGTCTTATTTACTTAATGTGTGTTTGTGAAAAATCGTTTAAGTTAAATGAGTCTTAAGAATGGGGAATCTCTTAATATCTTTGTTTACTTAATGACTGTCGTTCGAATTGTAAGAGTTAGATGGGTATTAAAAATGGGGAATCTTTTAATATCTGCCTTTACTTAATCGTGTTTGTACGTGAGAGACTTCACCTTGGTAAATTGTGTTTGTCCGTGAGAGACTGCACAGGTGTTTGTCCATGAGAGACTATACCCTGGTAAATTTAGTTTGTCCGTGAGAGACAGCACATGTGTTTGTTCGTGAGAGACTACACCCTGGTAAATTGTGTTTTTCCGTGAGAGACTGCACCCTGGTAAATTGTGTTTGTCCGTGAGGGACTGCACAGGTGTTTGTCCGTGAGAGACTACACCTGATAAATTGTGTTTGTCCGTGAGAGACTACACAGGTGTTTGTCCGTGAGAGACTACACCCTGGTAAATTGTGTTTGTCCGTGAGAGACTGCACAGGTGTTTGTCCATGAGAGACTACACCCTGGTAAATTTAGTTTGTCCGTGAGAGACAGCACATGTGTTTGTTCGTGAGAGACTACACCCTGGTAAATTGTGTTTGTCCGTGAGAGACTGCACCCTGGTAAATTGTGTTTGTCCGTGAGGGACTGCACAGGTGTTTGTCCGTTAGAGACTACACCCTGGTAAATTGTGTTTGTCCGTGAGAGACTACACAGGTGTTTTTCCGTGAGAGACTACACCCTGGTAAATTGTGTTTGTCCGTGAGAGACTGCACAGGTGTTTGTCCGTGAGAGACTACACCTTGGTAAATTGTGTTTGTTCGTGAGAAACTGTACGTTTAGGATTTACGCCTCTCGCGGAGGGTTTTGTTTGGAATTGTGTGATAGCATGTTTTATTGCAAAACTATTTCGAAGCTCACGATGTTGTAGTGATTGTGTTATAAGTGTTAAGTGTTATGTTTTGAAATTGTGTGATAGCATGTTTGATTGCAATACTATTTCGAAACTCATGATGTTGTAATGATTGTGTTATAAGTGCTAAGTATTATGTTTTGGAATTGTGTGATAGCATGTTTGATTGCAAAACTATTTCGAAGTTCATGATGTTGTAGTGATTGTGTTGAAATTGCTAGGTGTTAAGATTTGGAGTTGTGTATGAAGGTGATTGAGTTAGTTTATGTATTTTTGGAAGAATAAGTAGGGAAATCGATTTCCCAATCAATTTGATGAGTTACAAGGACTTCGCTAATTTGACAAAATCGTTTTGGCAATCGATTTTGTAATTTGTTTTTCAAAATGATTTAAGTAATCGATTTGGAAATCGATTGGTAGGACTCCTGTTTTCTTGAATCTTGAAAATATATTGAAACAATCGATTTACCAATCGATTTGGCCATTACAGTAGCTCAGCTATTTGGTCAAAATCGATTTGGCAATCGATTGGATTTGTTATAGGGGCTCAGCTATTCATTCAATCGATTGATTTAAGCCCAGAGTTTAGATTTTTCAAAACAACCTTCAAGCAATCGATTTCCCAATTGATTAGCTTAGTAGAAATTCTTATTTTAAGTTAGATAATCGATTGCTCAATTGATTTATCAATGTTTTGGTCAGTTATGTATTACTTGATGGATTGAGAACTTTATTTTGATTTCATTTTTATTTGGCAAGTATTATATGAACTTTTAGCATATGGAAAACCCTTTAAGGTGCATGCTAAGTTGAAAGGGTATTTTGTGCATTTAAAAATGTAAATGTTATGTGTTAACTGTTAATTTCGGTTGGTGAACTTTTACAACTATTTTGGAAATCTGGGCTTTGCCCTCAGATGAGAGCCAGGACAATCCTACCGGTTCGTACCCTACGGGTGGGAATGTAGATGGGAACGCTTGATTGGAGCTATGTTAGGAGGATCTTATGGGGTGCATGGAGATCACTCAGGGTGTATAGTTTTTTGGTAGAATGATCAGATTAGGTTGACATAGAGGGAACATATGTCTTTATTTTGGATTGCGTTTACTCTAAATTGGAAAATTGTATCTTTACATAATATTGTCAGCATGACATCTTATGTTAATGGATTCCATGTATCGCTGGCTGTTGTTTAAATCTTTTGGATTCATATTTCGAGAAATTTTCTGCTGCTTGTTAATTATAATGACTTAATTATTTATCCAAAGGTTTTTTCCTTATTTACTTATTTGTTTTATGAATTTGTTTTGAAAAAAAAAAATACACCCTCGCTTTGAAAATCGGGGTGTTACACTCTCCTTCTCCCATTGGTAATAATGAGGAACTGCCCTAGATTAGTTGCTTAGGATTTTGTTTGTTGCTTTGTAATGTTCTTTTATTGCTATGTAATATTTTGTTTGTTGTTGTGTAATATTCTGCCCTGTTATACCTTTTTGCATTCATTGACAAAGGGGGAGAAAATTTTACGAATTTAACTTGTGTTGATACTATATTGATGTACTATATTGATCTGCCTGATCTGATACCACTACTAATCTGCTTCTAATTTGTTAATTGTGATAACTCTGATACTATAGTATGTGACAGTTAGCTCTGATTGCTTTGATTGAAATAACTCTGATACTGCTAACTTGTGTTACATAGATCTGATATTGCTATATAGCTCTGATACTGCACTGCTAAATTGATCTTGTGTCACTATATAGCTCTGATACTGCACTACTAAAGTGATAAATTTTGTGTTACTGCTCTGAAATTTATTATAGTACTCTGATATTCTGATGATTATCTTTAGTATTTTTTTAAGCTCTAAGACCCTGATACCAAAGTTTAATAAAGTGGAACAACAAGCTATGATACTATACCTGAATGAATTTAGATAGATTATGCTGTTGATACGTAAATGAATCATAAATTCTAAAAGTCAGGGGGAGATTTTTTTAAAATAACAGTAATTATAAATTTAAGTCTTGAAATGTAAAACTCAAGTTAAAAGTGTATGTTTGTCATTTAATCAAAAAGGGGGAGATTGTTAGACATAAGTCCTCTTGAACAAGATTTTGACATAATTAACAATCATACAATGTACATGCATCATTTGATAAAACTAACAGTTTGAACTGAGTAACATGTCAGGAAAAACAAGCAAACACTATACACTTGGACAAAAGCTTGGAACACAAGGAATCAAGCAAAATTGGAGGATGTGCTTGAGAAAGATGCAAATCTGTTTAGTGTTAATAGTGGTCTTAGTATTTAACAAGTAGACTTATCACTATGGTTTCATACTTAAGTATTTGCCAAAGTAAAAATGAAATCATAAAATAAGGAAATCAATCAATCAACTGATAAGTCAATTGAACAATCCATTGGGCAATCGATTGTCTGACTCAGAACAAAAGTTTTTACTAAGTACATCGATTGGGAAATTGATTACTTAAAGTTTCTTTTAAAAAACCTGAGTTCTGGTTTTAAACCAATCAATTGGACAATCGATTGGGACATCAATTGAGTAATCGATATTGTGATTCACAAAACCAACTAGTTACTGAATCAATCGATTGGCAAATCGATTGTGAAAAAGTTTCTCATTAGGGATGAGTTCTGTGATCAATCAAATCGATTGGACAATCAATTGAATTAAGTTTCTTAAACTGCAAGGTTTTTCACAATCGATTAGGTAATCGATTGAAAGAATGAACTGGTTAATCATTTATCAGAAACATACTGCCTAGTCGATTGGCACATTGATTTCAGCTAAATGGCTGAGCTACTGTAAAAAGCCAAATCGATTGGACTAATTATTTGAGTCACTATGACTAGTAAAATCGATTGACGAATCGATTGAAGAAAAATATTTGAGTCACTGTGATCAGTTCAATCGATTGGCAAATAGATTAAAGTAAAGGTTTGTGTTACATGGAGAATTCAGCCAATTGCCAAATCGATTATGTTAATAAATATGAGTCGACTGAGTAATCGATTGTTTTGATCTCGTTGTTTGAACAAAACACCTATAATCGATTATTCAATCGATTCTGATATGAACTTAGCTTCAGTTTCTGATGTATGCATTAAAAGAATTGATTGACAAATCGATTCATTTCTATATGTTCAAGATTCAAGAAAAACAAGAAACGCGATAATCGATTGGGCAATCGATTAAGCTGGTTTTAAACGATTATAAAATCGATTGAGAAATCAATTTAACTGTTGTTTTTCTGAACATATATAAACTGAATCAATCACAATAACTTAAACAATAATTCATTACACGTTTTCATAACACAGAAATCAGGAAAAACATTATGAGAGAAATAATTGTAACCACACACAAAATACTCATTTGGCAAATTCCTTTCGTGTGAAATCCATATTGTGATTGAGTCATCATCATTAGTCCTCTTTTATCTTTTCTGTAAAAACTATTGTAAAGAAAATTCTGGAAGATCCATTGGTGTAAACTGGTGACTATCTTTGTTGGTGCCTGTGTTCATCAACAAGAAGTCTCATCATGATCTCGTGATGGTTTGGCAAGTAACTCTAGGGATAAGGTGGCATTGTAATAGAAGTGAGTGAGTTGGAAAGGCTGAAATCTGGTTTAGATTTCAGGACTGTATGTAGGTTATCTAGTTGATAACCGAACCAGTATAAATCCTTGTGCACGATTTTCTTATCTTTTCTCTTTATTCTGATGTTGCATGAATGCTTATTCTTGAATGATTTTATTGGTGAAATTCTTTCTTGATTAAGATTTTGAATTTGTATTCTTATATTGATAATACATGTATTTGTAAATCTTTGTTCCTGAATAAATTTTGTGGAACACACTTCAAGAAACACATGAAGGAACAACAGATGTAAAAAGGGCCCGAATCAACACGCTAATGCATGAGTATGAGCTTTTCAACATGAAAAAGGACGAATCAATAAATGACCTACAAACAAGATTCACTCATATAGTCAATAATCTAAATGCTCTTGGAAAGGTGATTGATAATGAGCAGCAGATCAGCAAAATCATGAGGTGCTTAACCAGAGAGTGGCAGCCAAAAATCACAGCTATAGCTGAATCTAAAGACCTAGGTAGCATGTCAATTGCCACACTATTTGGAAAACTAAGAGAGCATGAGATGCAACTGCACAGGCTGAGAGAGACAGAACAAATAGACAGGAAAACAAAAGGATAATCACTGAAAGTTCAAACTCAAAAACTAAAATCTGAACCAGAAGAATGCACAGACAATTCTGCCACTGAAGATGATGAAGACCCCGAGCTTGGAATGTTAGTCAGAAAATTCAAAAAATTCCTGAGAAAGAAAGAAAACAAGTCAAGAAAACCACCAAACTCAAAGACAAATGACAGCAAGATAACCTGTTTTCAGTGTGGGAAAACAGGACACATCAAATCTAAGTGCTTCCAATTGCAAAACAAAAACAAAACTGGAAAAGCTAAAGGCAAGAACCACAATCTACAAAATCTAGAAAAGCCTACATTGCCTGGAATGATAAAGATGATGAATCCTCTAGATCTTCAGAAGAAGAAGAAGCTAATCTTTGTCTAATGGCTAACACAAATTCAGATTCTGAAAGTGAGGTAAGTTCTACATCCAATCCTTCTTATGATGAATTACATGATGCATTTAATGAACTGCATGATGAATATGTTAATGCAATCAAACAGTTAGTTAGCACTAAGAAAATGCTTGAAAAACAATGCATGATATGTAAAGAAATAAAAAAAATCATAATGTGATGGAAGACTTGAATGAAAATTTGAAAAAAGATTCGCATGATAAATTTACCAGGTGTATGGAACTCGAAAAAACAGTTGAATCATTAAAATCTTATTTAGCAAAGTTTACAAGTAGTAAAAACAATCTAACTGTTCTTCTAAGCAACCAGAGAAATGTAAATGTAAAATCTGGGCTTGGTTATAAACAAAACAGAAGTGCTAAAAAGAACAAGAATTTTATTAGATCAAAGAATATGCACGATATCTTCATTAAACCAAATCAGAATTCATCCTCTGTTGTTTCATGTCACTTTTGCTGTAAAAAGGGACATTTTGAGAAATGAAGTTTTAAACAAAATTGCACAGTTGTATTCGAATACAGCATCTCTGTATTTGAATACAAGGTTGTTTCATAAATCAGCAACAAAAATAGCATGTCTGTATTCGAATATTGTCTTGTGTATTCGAATACACATAAGTCAGTAGCTAAAACACGGTGTCTGTATTCGAATACAACCTTCTGTATTCGACTACACATAACTCAACAGCTAAAATAGGATGTCTGTATTCGAATGCAATCTTCTGTATTCAAATACACATAAAAAAACAGCAGAAAAATAGCACAATTTAGCTTTTAAAAGGGCTTCGAATTCAATCAACACTTACACACAAATCCAAACAATCACACTTAGCAATTATAGCACAATCACCATGACAACTTGAGTTTCGAAAAGATTTTACAATCAATCACACTTACACACAAATCCAAAACATTACACACAAATCCCCGTAAGGATAAGATGAACCGACAAATTACATGGAATCGTCTTGTGGCCCATCCGGTCGCCATGTACAATGAAATGCATGAGGATACTTTGACTATATCCACGACAATCATTAAGTAAATGTAGATATTAAAAGATTTCTCATTTTTAATACTCATTTAACTCTAACGATTTTCAAATTCCACATAGAGCATACTCAAACATTTATTTTCCCACCACACACATCAAATTTCATCCACAATTTACATTAAATTCGATCAATTCATAAACCACAAAATTCACACCAAGTTCAATCATCATTTACCACAAATTTCCACAAAACTCAAACATAACACATACCAAACTAATTTTCACAAACCACAACTCCAAACACATCAAATTTCTTTTCCTCAACAACACATATAGATTAATCAAATTCCTTTTCCATGAAAACACTCATCAATTTCACCAAAAACCCAGCTCCAAACTTTCAACCAAAAAAGCATTAAATTCATTTTCCCTAAATCTACACTTCAAACCCATCAAATTTATTTTCCACACAACCATAAATGAGTCCCTAAATGCAAACTAAAAGCTTGGAAGGAGCCATTACCTTAACGATAGCTCTAACACACGATTACGGTACCATAATTAATTCTGGTAAAATCTCCGCTCGAACGTTGCTTCTAAAATTAGTTCACTAGCACCGCAACGTGGAGATCAGTAACTTTCCCTTCTATCACTTCTTGAAACGAAGCTTCGATCGAGAAGAAAACTGAAGATTTGTGTTAGAGGGTTTTGGTTTTTTGTGAAATAGAGAGAAGAAGAAGAATTGCACGAAGGAGGAAAATGTTTTGTTTTTTCTTTCAGTTTTCCTTTTCTTCCATTTCCTTCCTTTCTATTTCCTTTTCTCTCTCTTTTTTCCTTCCTTTCCTTTTCTTTCTATATATATATATATATAACAAATATCTAAAAATAACTACATATTTATCAAAATTACCATTTCACCCACAAATTTCAACATCACCTCCCATCACTTCTCAAACCACTTTTTGTTAAAAATATCTACTCTCGTCGCAACTCAATTGACAGATAATATCTTGCAACGACAAGTGATATTTTTAACAAAACTCTAGTATCCAATTCTTTGTAACGTAAACAAATTATTCTTCGACAAATAATTTTAACCAGTTCCAGAAGATATTTTTGGATATTAAACTCACAAAATATCAATAACATGGCTAAAAAGCCTTTGAGTTCAATACCTAAATACACTAAAAACATAAATTAGAGTTTAAAACGATGGGTCTTACATTACTACCCCCTTAAAATTAGTTTCGTCCTCGTAATTATGCGTCGATAAACAACTCAGGGTGTTGTTCTCTCATCTTGCTTTCTAGTTCCCTAGTCGCATCTCCAGTAATTGGGTTCCAAATCACCTTGACCAACGAAACATCGTTGGTCCTCAATCGCTTAATCTTCCTGTCATCAATTCTTACAGGTGGTACTTCAAATGACAAGTTATCCTTCAGTTGAATTGTGTCTGGTTCGATCACATGAGACAAATCTGCAAAATATTTCCTTAATTGTGACACATGAAACACGTCATGAATATTGGACAGTATTGGAGGCAATGCAATCCGATAAGCAACCAATTTGTGCAGAAATCAGATATGGTCCAATAAATTTCGGAGTCAATTTCTTCGATTTCAAGGCTCTACCAACTCTAGTCGTAGGTGCGACTCTTATAAATACATGGCTGCCCTGTTCAAATTCTAAAATTATGCAACGCTTGTCCGCATAATTCTTTTGACAAACTTGTGAAGTCTTCATTTTCTCCTTTATTCTTTTTACCGTACCTATAGTCTATTGTACCATCTCCAGTCCTACAATCATACTTTCACCGTCCTTATACCAACACAAAGGTGTTTGACACTTGCGCCCATATAAAGTCTCATATGGTGCCATTCCAATACTTGCGTGGAAACTATTGTTGTAGGTAAACTCAACCAACGGAAGTACATCATCCCAACTTCCTCTATCATCTAATACACATGCTCTCAATAAATCTTCCAAGGACTGATATGTCCTCTCAGTCTGTCCATCTGTTTGTGGATGGTAAGCTGAACTCAATCTTAGTTTCGTTCCGAACACTTCATGCAATGCTGCCCAAAAATGTGATGTGAGTTTCTTTCCCAATACTTAATCTTAGTTTCGTTCCCAACGCTTCATGTAATCTCACAATTTCAGCAATGTAGATCTCTGTTAGCTTGTCTACCTTATAGGTAGTCTTTACTGGAAAAAAGTGCGCGGATTTAGTCAGTCGATCCACTATCACTCATATAGAATCATTCTTTCTCCTTGTTTTCGGCAATCCAGTTATGAAATCCATGGAAATGGTGTCCCACTTCCACTCAAGTATATCTAAAGGTTGCAACATTCTAGCAGGTCGCTGATGTTCTACCTTCGCTTTCTGACAAGTTAAACAAGTTGATACATACTCCACTACATGTCTCTTCATTCCTGACCACCAATAATTCTACCTCAGATCCTGATACATCTTTGTTGCTCCAGGATGAATACTCAATTTACTCTTTTGAGCCTCTTCTAATTTTTTTTTTGTCATATCTGCAATTTCTGGTACACAAATCCTTCCATTACATCTCAAAATATTATTCGGTCCAATCTTAAACTCAGTTATCTTCCCTTGCACTATTAGGTTCCTCTTCTCTTGAATTAAGACGTCATCTTGAGAATTCACAATGTCTTCAAGTAGTCCACTTGAAATCTTAATCATTCTGAATTTCAAAATTCCTGGTGGAAACTCTACGTTCAAGTGTAGGTCTCTAAAAGCTTCACACAACTCTTGTTGTCTACCCATAATTGTTGAAGACACCAATACACTTCTTCTACTCAACGCATCAGCCACTACATTGGCCTTCCCATGGTGGTACTGTAGTATGAAATCAAAATTCTTGGGAGTTTCCATCCATTGTCTCTAACGCAGGTTAAATTCCTTCTGATCAACCAAATATTTCAAACTTTTATGGTCACTGAACACTGTGAACGGGCATCCATATAAATAGTGCCTCCAGATCTTCAACGCAAAAAAACTAAAGCAACAAGCTCCAAATCATGAGTAGGATAGTTTCTCTCATGAATCTTCAATTGCCTTGAGGCATAAGCTACAACTTTCTTGTTTTGCATCAGAACACATCCCAAACCTTGGTGAGATGCATCACAATAAACTTCATAGGGTTCTTCTGATTGTTGTAATACCAATATTGGTGAGGTCGTCAACTTTCTCTTTAGTAACTGAAAATTTTCCTCACACTTCTCCGATGTCAATCTTGGAATTTCAATTGGAAATACGTCCCGATACTCATTGACAAGCATCACATCCTCTATGTTCACATTCATCTTTGCCTCCACATTAGCCAAACACAAAAACTCATGAGTTCCTTCTCTTAGCGACACTCCGAGATTATTAGCGGCTAGATACTTAACAACTCTTGGTTCAGGGAAAAGAACTAGTTTGCGAGCACAATCCAAGATCACATAATGATACGACATTCAATCCATACCGAGAATGACCTCGAGTGATTGTAGGGGTAAACAAATCAAATTAACCAAGAAATCCCTATTTTGGATAGTTATTTGACAATGTAAACATACATAATTTACAGTCAAAGTCTTAGCAAGTGTGGAAACAACCAAATCATTTTTCTCACAACACACATCGAATTTAATCCACAATTTACATTAAATTCGATCAATTCAAAAACTACAAAATCCACACCAAGTTCAATCATCATTTACCACAAATTTCCACAAAACTCAAACATAACACATGCCAAACTAATTTTCACATCAAATTTCTTTTCCTCAACAACACACATAGATGAATCAAATTCCTTTTCCATAAAAACACTCATCAATTTGACCAAAAACCAAACTCCAAACTTTCACTCATAAAAGCATTAAAGACGTATGTTTGTGGGTTTTGGTTTTTAGTGAAACAGAGAGAAGAAGACTGTAACACCCCGATTTTTAAAAGCGAGAGTGTATTTTTTTTTTTCAAAACAAATTCATTTAACAAAGAAATAAATAAGGAAATACCTTTGGATAAATATTTAAGTCATAACACAACGACAATTAAGTCGACATAATTTACAAGCAGCGGAATAGTTTTTTGAAATACGAATCCAAAGTAGTTACACATGAAAAGTGGTACATGGGACCCATCGAAAATAAAATGTCATGCTGACAATATTGGTATAGGTACAGTCTTCCAATTTAAAATAAACACAATCCAAAAGGAAGACCTCTAGTCCCTATACGTCAACCTAATCTGATCATTCTACAAAAACTATACATCCGGAGTGATCTTCACGCGCCCCGCAAGATCCTCCTAACATAGCTCCAGTTAGGTGTTTCCAACTACATTCCCATTCGTAGGGTACGAACCGATAGGATGGTATTGGTTCTCATCTGAGGGCAAAGCCCAGATTTCCACAATAGTGTAAAGGGTCACCAATCGAAATTAACAATTAACACATAACATTTAAGTATTTAAATGCACAAAATAACCTTTCAATTGGGAAATCGATTGTCTGACTCAGAATAAAAGTTTTTTACTAAGTAAATCGATTGGGAAATAACCTTTATTTCTTAAAGGTTTATAGTGAAACCTGTATTCTGGGTTTAAGTCAATCGACTGGACAATCGATTTGCACATCCAATGAGAAATCGATTTTGTGATTCACACAACAAAGATTTTGCTGATTTAATCGATTGAGAAATCGATTTTGTGATTCACAGAACAGAGATTTTGCTGATTTAATCGATTGGGAAATCGATTTTGTAATTCACAGAACAATGGTTTTGCTGATTTAATCGTTAGGAAATCGAATTTGTAATTCACAGAACAAAGGTTTTGCTGATTTAATCGATTGGGAAATCAATTTTGTAATTCATAGAACAAAGGTTTTGCTGATTTAATCGATTGGGAAATCGATTTTGTAATTCACAGAACAAAGGTTTTGCTAAATTTAATCGATTGGGAAATCGATTTTGTAATTCATAGAACAAAGGTTTTGCTGATTTAATCGATTGGGAAATCGATTTCTTAAATGGTTTTATCAGACCTCTGTGATTAAGTAAATCGATTAAACAATCGGTTGAAATAAATAGTTGAGCCACTGTAACAAGCCAAATCGATTGGCAAATCGATTTTAGCTAAAAAGCTGAGCTATTGTAACAAGCCAAATCGATTGGCAAATCGATTAGTTCAATATTTTTTCAAGATTCAAGAAAACAATAAACGTAATAATCGATTAGGCAGTCGATTGAGTTCGTATCACATTTTAACAAAATCGATTGGGAAATCGATTTTCTGAAGTTTTTCTAAACTACATAAATTGAATCAATCACAGTTACACACAATTCTAAAACATAACACTTAGCAATTACAACACAATCACCACGACATTTTGAGTTTCGAAATAGTTTTGCAATCAATCACACTTACACAAAATTCCAAAACATCCACACTTGGCAATTATAACACAATTACCACGACAACTTAAGTTCAAACACTCAATCATAATCTTGAATCAAACACGACTCGTGTGCCAAGCACCCTAATGCAATGCATATGTGCCAAAATGCATGGACTCGGAATTCCAAACAAAAACCCTCCTCGAAGGGCCGTAAATCATAATATTACCGCCTATCACAGGCCGAAGTACTAAATTACTGAGGTGCCACCTATCATGGGTCTGCACGATTTACTAAAAAGCGTAAATCATAAACGTACCGCCTATCACAGGCCGAAGTACTATTTACCTAGGTGCCACCTATCACGGGTCAGCACAATTTACTAAAAAGAAACGTAAATCGTAAATCTACCGCCTATCACAGATCGAAGTACTATTTACCGAGGTGCTACCTATCACGGGTCAGCACGATTTACCAAAGACGTAAATCGTAAATGTATCGCCTATCACAGGCCGAAGTACTATTTACTGAGGTGCCACCTATCACGGGTCTGCACGATTTACCAAAAACGTAAATCGTTAACGTACCGCCTATCACATGCCGAATTACTATTTACCGAGATGCCACCTATCACGGGGCAGCACGATATTAAAAGATTCCCCATTTTTAATACTCGTTTAACTCTAATGACTTTCAAATTCACCACAGAGCATACTCAAACATATTCTCAAATTCAATCCACAATTCACACCAAAACACATCAGTTCATTTTTCCACAAAATCCACACAAACACATCTCAAAATTTATAAGTGTTAATTATGAACACGTCAAATACGACAAACACAAATCATCACAACCCACCACTCAAACACATCAAATTTCATTTCCTCAAAATCATACATAAATGAGTTAAATTCATTTACCACGAAACACTCATCAATGTCACCAAAACCCAACATTAGAATTTTACCCATAAAAGTATTAAATTCATTTTCTCCAAATCAACACTTCAACCCTAGCAAAATTCTTTTCCACACAACCACAGATAAGTCCCTAAATGCAAACTAAAAGTTTGGAAGGAGCCCTTACAGTAACGTTAGCTTTAACGTGCGATTACGGTACAGCGAGTAAATCCGGTAAAATCTTTGCTCGCGACGTCGCTTTCAAAGTTAGTTCACTAGCACCGTAGCGTGGTGGTGAGCAATTTTCCCTTCTATCTTTTCGCGAAATGAAGCTTAGATCTAGAGGAAACGTGGAAGATTGTGTTTGACGGTTCTCCCACCAAGCCTTGGTTCCTTTTCTTGAAGCAATAGGAAGCCACGAAAATGAAAGAAAAGGATGGAGCAAGAAGATGGGGTCGCGAGAATGGAAGGAAACGTATTTCTGTTTCCTCTATTTATGTTTTTTTCTTTTCCTTTTCCTTTCTTCTATTTTCCTTCCTTTCTATTTCTTTTTCTTTCCTTTCTATTTCCTTTTCTTTTCCCTCCAAACAAACATATATATATTTATATATTAATTATAACTTAACAAATATCTCAAAATATCTAGATATTTATTAAAATTACCGTTTCACCCATAACCTCTCCAAACCACTTTTTGTTAAAAATATCTACTATCGCCGCAACTCTATTGACAGATACAATTTTTAGCAACTCGAGATATTTTTAACAAAACTCCCCAGAATTAAATTCTTCGTAAAAGATTCACCACAGTTAATTTAATTTATTTATCGACAAGTAATTTTAATCGAGCATCAAAATATCTTGTTGGTCATTTAAACTCCCAAAATATTAATAACTTTGGCTAAAAAGCCTCTGAGTTCAATACCAAAATACACTAAAATACATAAAGTATAATTTAAATTTATGGGTCTTACATTACTACCCCCCTAAAATTAGTTTCGTCCTCGAAACTACGCGTCGATAAATAACTCTGGGTGTTGTTTTCTCATCTTGCTCTCTAGTTCCCAAGTCGCATCTCAAGTAATTGGGTTCCAAATCACCTTGACCAACGAAACATCCTTGGTCCTCAATCGCTTAATCTTCCTGTCATCAATTCTCACAGGTGGTACTTCGAATGACAAGTTATCCTTTAGTTGGATTGTGTTTGGTTCGATCACTTGAGATGAATCTGCAAGATATTTCCTTAATTGTGACACATGAAACACGTCATAAATATCGGGCAGTATCGGAGGCAATGCAATCCGATAAGCAACAGGCCCAATTCGTGTAGAAATCTGATATGGTCCAATGAATTTCGGAGTCAACTTTTTCGATTTCAAGGCCCTACCAACTCCAGTAGTAGGTGTGACTCTTAGAAATACATGGTCACCCTGTTCGAATTCTAAAAGTCTGCGACGCATGTCCGCGTAACTCTTCTGACGGTCTTGTGAAGTCTTCATTTTCTCCTTGATCTTCTTTACCTTAGTTGTAGTCTGTTGTACCATCTCTAGTCCGACAATCATACTTTCACCGTCCTTATACCAACACAAGGGCGTCTGACACTTGTGCCTATATAAAGCCTCATATGGTGCCATTCCAATACTTGCATGGAAACTATTGTTGTAGGTGAACTCAATCAACAGAAGTACATCATCCCAACTTCCTCTATCATCTAATACACATGCTCTCAATAGATCTTCCAGGGACTGATTTGTCCTTTCAGTCTGTCCGTCCGTTTGTGGATGGTAAGCTGAACTCAATCGTAGTTTTGTTCCCAACGCTTCGTGCAATGCTCCCCAAAAGTGTGATATGAACTTCAGATCATGGTCTAATACAATACTCGATGGTACTTCGTGTAATCTCACAATTTCAGCAATGTAGATCTATGTTAGCTTATCTACCTTATAGGTGGTCTTTACTAGCAAAAAGTGTGCGGATTTAGTCAATCGATCCACTATCACCCATATAGAATCATTCTTTCTCCTTGTTTTAGGAAATCCAGTTATAAAATCCATGGAAATGTTGTCCCACTTCCATTCAGGTATATCTAAAGGTTGCAACATCCCAGTTGGTCGCTGATGTTCCACCTTCGCTTTCTAACAAGTTAGACAAGTTGATACATACTCCGCTACATGTTTCTTCATTCCTGGCCACCAATAATTCTGCCTGAAATCCTGATACATCTTTGTTGCTCCAGGATGAATACTCAACTTACTCTTATGAGCCTCTTCTAAAATTGTTTTCCTCATATCTGTAATTTCTGGTACACAAATCCTACCATTACATCGCAAAATATTATCTGATCCAATCATAAACTCAGTTGTCTTCCCTTGCACTATTAGGTTCCTTTTCTCTTGAATTAGGAAGTCATCTTGAGAATTTGCAATGTCTTCAAGTAGTCCACTCAAAATCTTAATCATTCCGAATTTCAAAATTCTCGGTGCAAACTCTACGTTCAAGTGTAGGTCTCTAAAAGCTTCCCACAACTCTTGTTGTCTAGCCATAATTGTTGAAGACATCGATACACTTCTTCTACTCAACGCATCAGCCACTACATTGGCCTTCCCATGGTGGTACTGCAATGTGGAATCAAAATCCATGAGAGTCTCCATCCATCGTCTCTGGCGCATGTTCAATTCCTTCTGATCAAACAAATATTTCAAACTTTTATGGTCACTGAACATTGTGAATGTGCACCCATATAAATAGTGCCTCCAGATCTTCAATGCAAAAACAACAGCAAAATCATAAGTAGGATAGTTTCTCTCATGAATCTTCAATTGCCTTGAGTCTTAAGCTACAGCTTTCTTGTGTTGCATCAGAACACATCCCAAACCTTGGTGAGATGCATCACAATAAACTTCATAGGGTTCTTATGATTGCGGTAATACCAATACTGGTGAGGTCGTCAATTTTCTCTTTAGTAACTGAAAATTTTCCTCACACTTCTCCGTCCATGCGAACGGTTGATCTTTTCTGGTAAGTTGTGTCAATGGAGTCACAATCTTAGCAAAACCTTCAATAAACCTCCTGTAGTACCCTGCCAGTCCTACGAAACTTCGTATGTCAGTGACAGTCTGAGGCTGTTTCCAAGCAAGAACCGCCTCAATCTTAGCTGGATCTACAGCGATTCCTTCCTTGGTTATCACATGTCCTAAGAAATTCACTTCTTCTAGCCAAAACTCACACTTCGATAGATTGGCATACAATTACTTCTCGCGTAAAATCTCAAGAACTTGACGTAAATGTTCTCCATGCTCTTCTTCGATATAGGTATATTCAGTGTGTTTCTTTTTGCATCGACATCAATATCTGATTCGCGCGAAACCGTCACTCCCAAAATCCATCCTTCAATCTTCAACCACAGCTCCGGTTCACACCATCAAAGCTATTCCCGACCTCGCCCTCATTGTTGTGTTGCGCCGCTTCTTACCTATTTTCTCATGTATTTTCTAAAACTAGCAATAATTTCTAATGAATATCTCACTCTGATTTTTTCGATTTGTGTTAGGGTTTTGTGTTTTTTTAATTATTACATAAAAAGAAAAGGGATTATGTTTCTGAAAGGGAGTAACTGGATTGTGTTCTTGGGTGTGGTTTAGGGTTAGTTAGGTTGGTATTTTAGGTGAAGATGTCTCTTGCGGATAAAGGCAGTGGTGGATAAATTTGTTGAGGAGTTGAAAGAAGCATTGGATGCTGATATTCAAGATAGAATCATGAAAGACAGAGAGATGCAAAGTTACATCCAAGAACGTGAGCGCGAGGTTGCTGAGCGTGAAGCCGCTTGGAAGGCTGATCTTTCTTGTTTGCAAGTAAATAATGATTCATCTTGTTTTTTTCTTCGCTTTTATTTTATGCTACCATCATAGGCACCACAATCTGATGTATTGCGCCGAGTTGGGCATATACTTTTGCAAGTACCGTTTGTAATGCAACCCAGTCCTCGACAAATAATTATAGCCGATGACTGTTTTCAACACATAAATGTTCCACTTGATAGGAGTTCTCAAGTGGTGATCAAAGCCACTGAGAAGCTTTTCGGAAGTATGTTCTTTTGTTGTGTACTTCTTTACAGTTTAATATAATCCCTAACATTTTGGTTATCATTGAACTCTCTTGTCTTAGTTTGTGTGCTGGTGTGCGTTTTCCGAATAAGTTGTGCTTATTCTTGGAATTACATTCTCTTAACATTTGATCAATTATTTTCAGAGCAAGTATTGAGCAATCGATTATCTACCTCAAAATAAGAATTTCCAACGGAGCCAATCGATTGGGAAAATCAATTTCCTGAAAGTTTTTAGTGAATACTGAACTCTGGGCTTAAATCAATCTATTGGGGAAATCGATTGAATGAAAAACTGAGCCCCTGTATTGAAGCCAATCGATTTACCAAATCGATTTTGTCAATTTTGATGAGCTCCTGTAATGAATCCAATCGATTGCCAAATCGATTTCTTAAATGGTTTTGAAAAACATATTACAAAATCGATTGGGTAAATCGATTTTGTCAAATTTGTGAAGTCCCTGTAACTTATCAAATCGATTCCCCTGTAAATTCTTCCAAAAATACATAAACTAACTCATTCATATTCAAACACAACTCCAAATCTTAACACTTAGCAATTTCAACACAATCACTACAACATCATGAACTTCGAAATAGTTTTGCAATCAAACCTGCTTTCACATAATTTCAAACATAACACTTAGCACTTATAACACAATACCCACACGGACAAGATGAACCAACAAATCACATGGAATCATCTTGACACGACAATCTCCACACAGACAAAATGAACCAACAAATCACAATTTACCAGGGTGTAGTCTCTCACGGACAAACACCTGTGCAGTCTCTCAGGGACAAACACTCGTGCAGTCTCTCACGGACAAACACAATTTACACGGTGTAGTCTCTCACGGACAAACACCTGTGCAGTCTCTCACGGACAAACACAATTTACTAGGGTGTAGTCTCTCACGGACAAACACCTGTGCAGTCTCTCACGAACAAACACAATTTACCAAAAACGTAAATCATAAACGTACCACCTATCACGGGTCAGTACTGTTTACCGAGATGCCACCTATCACGGGTCAGCACGATTTACCAAAACAAACATTAAGTAAACAAGACATTAAGAGATTCCCCATTCTTAATACTCATTTAACTTAAATGATTTTCATAAACAAACACACATTAAGTAAGTAAGACATTAAGAGATTCCCCATTTTTAATCCTCATTTAACTTAAACGATTTTCACAAACAAACACACATTAAGCAAACAGAAAAATTAAGAGATTCCTCATTCTTAATACTTCTTTAACTCCAACGATTTTCAAAACAAACATTAAGTAAACAAGACATTAAGAGATTCCCCATTCTTAATACTCATTTAACTTAATGGTTTTCAAATTCCACACAAAACAAACTCAAACATATTGTCAAATTCAATCAACGATTCACACCAAAACACATCAATTCATTTCGCCACAAAATCCAACCATACACATATCAAATTTCATCAATATTAATTAAGAACACGTCAAATACGACGAACACAAATCAACACAACCCACCACTTAAACACAACAAGTTTCATTTACTCAAAATCATACATAAATGAGTTTAAATTCATTTTCCATGAAACATTCATCAATATAACCAAAACTCAACTCTAAGATTTTACCCATAAAGCCTTAGATTCATTTTCCCCAAATTAAAACTTTAACCCTAACCAAATTCCTTTCCACACAACCATAGATAAGTCCCTAAATGCAAACTAAAAGCTTCGAAGGAGCCCTTACCTTCACGTTAGCTTTAACGTGCGATTACGGTACCGCGAGTAAACCCGGTAAAATCTTCGCTCGCAACGTCACTTCCAAAGTTGGTTCCCTAGCACCGTAGCATGGTAGTGAGCAACTTTCCCTTCTATCTCTTCGCGAAACGAAGCTTAGATCTAGATGAAACGGGGAGGTTTGTGTTTGACGGTTTTGAAATCCCTAACACCATTATCGAATCCGGGAAGAAGGAAGAAGCTGGAAATTTGTTCCTACTCACCCACAATCCTTGGGTTTCTACTCTTGAAGCCAAAGAACGAAAAAGGAAGCAAAATCAACAAAGAAGAAAAAAGGGAGAAGGAGGGGTGAGCGCGTGCAGAGGAAGAAGAAAGGAAATGTTTTATTCTCTCTCCTTTGTCTTTCTTTCCTTTGTCTTTCTCTTCTTTCTTTTTCTTTCTTTCCTTTCTATTGCCTTTTCTTTTTTCCCCAGACAAATATATATATATATATATATTAATTACTTTTAATAAATATCTCAAAATATCTAGATATTTGTTAAATTACCATTTCACCCATAACGCATTAAATTCTTCGTGAAAGATTCACCGCAGTCAATTTAATTTATTCGTCGACGAGTAATTCTAATCGGCATCAAAATATCTTTTTGGTCATATAAACTCCAAAATATTAATAACTTTGGCTAAAAAGCCTCCGAGTTCAATACCCAAAATACACTAGATGAAACATGGAAGATCAATACCCAAAATAAAGTATAATTCAGAATTATGGGTCTTACACTCTTCGCGAAACGAAGCTTAGATCTAGATGAAACATGGAAGATTGTGTTTGACGGTTTTAAAATCCCTAACACTGTTTTTCTTCGTTTTCGAATCAACGAGGAAGTATGAAGATGAGAAATCCTTGTCTTCTCACCCACCAAGCCGTGGGCTCCTATTCTTGAAGCCAAAGAAAGAAAAAGAAATGGAAGGTAGATGGAAAGGGAAGAAGGTTTCGCGAGAATGGAGGGAGGCGTATCACTTTTTCCTATGTTCCTGTTTTCTTTTCCTTTTCCTTTCTCTATTTTCTTTTCATTCTATTTCCTTTTCTTTCCTTTCTGTTTCCTTTTCTTTTCCCTCCAAACAAATATATGTATTTATATATTAATTATAACTTAACAAATATCTCAAAAAATCTAGATATTTATTAAAATTATCGTTTCACCCATAACCTCTCCAACCCACTTTTTGTTAAAAATAGCTACTATCGTCGCAACTCAATTGACAGATACAATTTTTAGCAACTCAAGATATTTTTAACAAAACTCCCCAGAATTAAATTCTTCGTAAAAGATTCACCGTAGTTAATTTAATTTATTTTTCGACGAGTAATTTTAATCGAGCATCAAAATATCATGTTGGTCATTTAAACTCCCAAAATATTAATAACTTTGGCTAAAAAGCCTCTGAGTTCAATACCAAAATACACTAAAATACATAAAGTATAATTTAAAATTATGGGTCTTACACATAACTCTGGGGAAAACGGAAAACTTTCTTCGTAGTCTTTAGTTTCTTTAAACAAAGAATGCTCCTATTCTTAAGAAAATAAGATAAAGATCGATTTCGATGTACAAATAAATCATCCTTTTCAAAGCTATCAATTGTATACAAGTTCACGCCAGAAAGATTCATTCCAGAAACAAAGTCAAAAACTATGCATCATAATAAAACAAGCAAGACTATTCTCCATATTGAGCAAGCAGCAAGTACAACCTTGACACACCTAATTGGACATTGCAACTACGTCTTTGAGCATTCGGAACACGTGACTGAGCAAAGTATTACTTCAAGACAATTGTCAAAGATTCTTAAACTCAGCACTTCTCAAAACAGCAACGAAGATCGTTCTAGTTTTTTAAAAGCTAGAACATTCCTACTTTAATACAACACTTATCCACTTAAAGTGAAATAAAACAGTTGGAACTTTTTCAATGGCTAGATGAGATGTCATCAGCCTCCATGAAGCATATAAAAGGAACCTCAAGATTAAGGATAAGGCAAGAGCTTCGTGTGCAAAGCAACCTATCACATATAATATCATACTCAGAAATTTGAAAAGCTCTTAAATCAAAAGGAGTGGCTCCAATATTGCTCAACTAGATTTCTGGATCAATCCTACTAAGTCATTTACCATCAAAACTCAAACAAGTGTTGTACACTAAGATCCATCAAACTCTTTTAATCATCATGTTTATAACTCAAGACTATTATGTTGAATATAATTTTAGGAAATTGTAAAAAATCATTTTATGGTTAAAACGTGATATGTA
Source organism: Cicer judaicum (assembly GCA_037974835.1). NCBI lineage: Eukaryota > Viridiplantae > Streptophyta > Magnoliopsida > Fabales > Fabaceae > Cicer > Cicer judaicum. The sequence goes on along the minus strand of JBBPBS010000233.1, from coordinate 1,752,313 downwards.
AAAATCCTCTCAAAAATTGAAAGGTAATTGGTGGAAATCCTTTCTAGGTTGAAATGTAACATAATGTATAGATCAAGATTGATCTAAAAATATTGTGTGAAAAGCAAGAACGATCTTGTTTGAACACTTAGTGAAAAATCTCACAATTGTGAGGACTTGACATAACTCACTTTGGGGGAACCAGGATATATCTCTATGTAATCTTATTTCCCCTTATCTATATTGTAAGAACGTTATGTTTTTATTGTGTTTTAAAATCAAGATGAAACTTGAGTTAAATATTTTATAAATAAATAAGAATTATTTATAAAGGAACAGTTACAATTCAAACCCCTTTTTCTTGTAATTTATATTGTCACTTCAACACATACCACACATTTTCATTACTCTCATTTCTTCATCATCCTCTTAACATCCACAAGAAAAATCGGCCAACTTTCTCTATCCTTATCATTCTTCCTAACACAACATAAATGTTACTCATATCCTCCTTCTTTACTAGCCATTTTTCTACCATCCCCAAAAATTCGGATCTATTTTTCAACCTAAAAAATGTTACATACAAGTTAAATTAACCATTAGTCCTTCTCTTTTCCTCATCATCTCCACTTTTTCCACCTCCCAATCGTAAGAGGAAAGTTCACATGAAAGTGTAGACAGACAAGTCTTCTAATCAATTAATGGATTATGGGTTAGAAATCAAGAAAACTATTTGCTAAGCTCAACTTAGGAAGAAATCTCTCTCAATCAAACAAGTGTGAGTTCCTTTTTCTATTAGAAACAATCTTTGCATTTTGCATGAGGGTTAGAGGGTGAATTCAACTTATTCTTTGGTGAAAATTCTGTTTTGGGTGTTTTGAAAAAATAGTTGTTTGAAAATCATAATGAGTGAAACATGAGGAGTAAACATGCATGTTGATGATTTGACACTTGCATCTATTTCTTCAAGCATCTATCCTTTTTGTATGTATAATTTGTCACTAATGATTGAATATTGTATGTTTGTGGGTTGTGTTTGATGTTGTGACTATTGTTTTGATGATTGAATTCCCAGAAATTCACAAAGAAAAAATAATTTCACTAAGCGAATTCAGCCCTAGGATTAACATAGTTGCTTCAAGCTTGAATTCGCTAAGTAAATTTGACAAAATTTGAAAAAGTTATCCCCTATGTTGGATTCGCTGAGTAATAAGAGAATTTGACGTATTTTGAAAATGTTCCTGTAATTTTTATGTGTGTTTAGTTTGTAGTATTCTTTAATATTGATATTGTTAAATGTTTACTAGTAAATTTTATTATTATAGAAAGAATTAAAACAAATATTATAGGCAGATTTGATTGAATAAGTATTGTTGGTAGTCTGATATTTCCTCTCAACCAAACAATTGGAAATGGCTCTCTATTTATGCATATAATAGAGAAAAGAGAGATGTTTAAAAGTTAATTGTTAAGATAAAATTGATTGTGATTGAATAAGTTAATTGTTTGTGTGTGATTTGCTTTTGGAAAATACTTTCAAACTACTTAGATTAGTATTTCATCCTCTATTTTATGTATTATAATAGACAAGGAGATTTGAGTTTTAGACACAGAGCATGTATATGATGTGAATGCTTCTTAGTGATTGTGTTTGTATTTTAGAATTTAGTTATATTGTCTAAGTTTGAAACTCACTTTGTAACATTATATTTCAGTAACTATTATGACTTCTCTTGTGAAGTTAGACTCTAATGGTATTCATTTGTAAGATTCTACATTATATTCTAGATAATTAATGAGGGTGTTACACATAGTTTTATTTAACAACAAAATAATAAAAATTAATAGTCATGTTTTATTATTCTCAACATTATTTATATTTCTTATGTAAAAAATAGTACATTGAATTTGTTCATTATAAACACTCTCCAGAAAGAATAAATCAAAATATCTTTAAAAGAAACATGTGGCATAACACCTCTAATTAATAATTAGTTATTTAAAGCTTAAGTGAAAATAAGTCACAAAATATAAAATATAAAAAATAATAGTTCATACCTAAGCCAGCCAACTCCAGAATTGTAGGCAGCAAGTGGATCTTCAAGAGAAATGAGGGAATTCTAGGAATTGAACCACCCAAGCTCAAAGCAAGGCTAGTAGCAAAGGGATTCACTCAAAGGGAAGGTGTAGTCTACAATAAAATCTTTTCTCTTGTAGTCAAGCATGCATCTATAAGGATAATTCTAACCATGGTAGCATACTTTGACATGGAATTGGAGCTGATGGATATCAAAACAGCATTTCTCCATGGTGATTTGAATGAAACGATCTTAATACAACAATCATATGGCTTTAGGACTCAAGGAAATGAGGATTGGGTCTGCTTGCTAAAGTGATCACTCCATGGGATAAAGCAAATACCTAGACAATAGTATTTGAGATTCCACTAATTCATGCTTAGTCAAAGTTATCTAAGAAGTAATTTTGATAGTTGTGTGTACCATAAACAAGTATCATCAGCCACATACATTTTCTTGTTGCTATATGTTGATGACATGCTAATAGCCTCTAAAAGTATAAAAGAAATAGAAAAATTGAAAGGCCAGATGAAGAAAGAATTTGAGATGAAGGACTAGGGGTCAGTCAAGAGGATCCTATGAACAGAAATCATCATAATTAGAGAACAAGGGAAACTGATAATTTTCAAATAGAGCTATATTGGAAAGATTCTAAATAGATTCAATATGAGTGAATCAAATGCAGTCAGCTCTCCACTAGCAGCTCACTTCAAATCTGGAAGTAGAAGACATAAAGAATATACCATATGCAAATAGGGAGTATCATGTATGCTATGGTCTGCTCAAGGTCGAACATTACTCATGATGCAAGTGTCACAAGCATGTTTATGGGAAACCCAGGGATGAGTCATTGGCAAGCTATCAAATGAATTCTAAGGTACTTAAAGGAAACTCAAAGCATGTGTTTGGAATACAGCAAAAGTTCAGAAACATCGAAACCAGTCCAAGAATTTGTAGACTCTGATTTTGCTGGAGATTTAGATAGAAAAAGATCTCCGACAGGACATGTGCTCACAGTGTTTAACAACGCACTTAGTTTGAAAGGTAATCTTCAACACATAATGGAATTATCAACAACATAAGCAAAATAGGTTGCTCTTGCTGAAGCTCTGAAAGAAGGAATTTGGCTAAGAGGATTGATCATTGAACTTGGTGCTAAACAAGAGTTAGGTTGCATAAATTATGACAGCCAAAGTGTCATTCATTTGATTAAAAATCAAGTGTATCATGAAAGAACCAAATATATAGATATCATATTACATTTCATTCGGGATGTCATTGAAAGGGATGAGATGAATGTGGTAAAGGTGCACACAAGTGACAACCCAACTGACATGTTTACAAAATCTATCACACTTAGCAAGTTGACGCACTATTTGAATTTTCTTAATATCAATCCCAAAAACTGAGATCAAGGACCAAGAGGATCAAATTTGAAGAATCTCAAAGCTGAAGTTTCTCATTTAGTACCAAGGTGGAGATTTGTTAAATATGGTACTTAACTAGAAAACTTTAGAGTTAGAATTAGTTTTGGATAGTTAGTTTTCTGTTAGTTAGTTGTAACTAATTTGTTTGATACTCTTGAATTCTAAACAACTTGTATATAAGGCAAAACAAGAGAAGAAAAAGAGATAGAACAATTTTTAAAATTTGAACAATTCTACGATAGTTTAATTCTATGCTAGTTTCGTGTTCAATTCTCTCTCTATTTCAATTCTACGATAGTTTAAGCAATTTTTCCTTTAAAATTTGAACAATTTTTAAAAAAGGTATTTAACATTTTTCCAACTATATATAGAGTGTGTGATTATATAATTTTTTATTAAAAAATAATTTGTCAAACTGTAATTAAAATGATAAGATAAAATAAAATAATCTTCCTTTCTCTATAAAAAAAAAATTACTATAAACATATCGTAATGAAATGTTTTCTTTACATGAGAGCAACCTAGTGTTTGAAATCAATGTATAATAGCAAATTGTAGCATACGGATAGCCCAAAAATCAAGTATCAACTTAGTTAATATAATAATATAATATGCAGTCAGTAGCCTGCCATACTTCCGTCTCAATAATATATGATAAAAGAAAATATAATGTCATTGCCTTTCCAATAGTTATTAATTTCTTAATAATTCCAATGAAACTGTATATATATCAACAATGTGTGTATTTTTATAATGAAGATATATAATGATATCTAAGAAGAAGAAAAAATTTGATAGCTCTTCTTTACCCAAACAGCAAAGCTAAAAGATGGAAAAGGAAACTTTTGTTCATTCTACAAAATGGATTTCTAATGTAGATTATTGTAGTTACCCAAGCCGAAAGCTATACACCAATTATTCCAAGTACATAAATTCATTTAAGGGCCCAATTAACCTCTTTTTATACATGTCTTTTATACGCACAGGTGGACTCATAGAATTCACCAATTTTACTATTATTATTATTATTATTATTATTATTATTATTATTATTGTTATTATTATTAAAGAACTAAAACAAAACAAAAAAATAAATATGTGGTTTTATTAGGTGTGGCCCATGTGAGGAAAAAAAAAAGAAGGGAAAGGATTTAAATCTCTATTTTAGAGAAGCATAGAGCCGCACGCCAGAAGTCACTACGCCAAAAATGACATTTAACAAGGCGCATTTTACAGCGCTACCTAAACACAAGCGCTGTTGTAAATCTATTTTAAAAATAACGGAGTCTTTTACAGCGCTTTTGATGACAAGCGCTGTAAAAGAAGTGCTGTTGTAGGTCATATAACGTTTGCGCATAACGTTATAAGGCTTTTACAGCGCTTGTAATAAAAGCACTATCAAATGAAGCGCTTTCGTGTATTATTTTACAGCGCTTTTTTCACAAGCGCTGTAAAATGCATGCGCCTTCATTTAATTTAACTACCTATTACAGCGCTTTTTTCAGAAGCGCTGTAAAATACATGCGCTTCATTGAATTTTCCTACCTAATACATCACTTTTTTCACAAGCGCTGTAAAATTCATCTTTCAAACAATTATATACGTTGGAAACTCTCATATACATACTGTGTCATGAATTATTCTAAACAAGTTCTACATCTTTCAAAACCCTAATATTATTCTAAACACATCTACGTTGTCTCAGGTATTTTTTAATTTGTTTTTGTCAATATCCTCTACCCTAGTTTTTTAATAATTGAAAACTAAAAATTGTTATATATATATTAAATCTCTTAATTCTACACATATATACACATGATCTATTTATGTAAATTTGAAATTGTCAAAAATTGTCAAAAATTGTCAAAAACTCATACCACATGATTTGTTCTGTTTTGAAATTGTTAGTTGATATTTGTTTCTTTTTGAATCTTGTTGAATTGTTTTGAAAGCTTATTAGTTTTGTAACTGCATTTATATAGGTGGTATAATATGGATAGGAAATGGATGTCAGCCAATCGATTGTCAAAAGAGTATGAAATTGGAGTGAAGGAGTTTGTTGAGTTTGCAGTGAAGAATACAAAAGATCCAAATAGAGTAGTTTGTCCTTGTTTAAAATGTTGTTTTGGAAAATGTGTTAGAGAAGATGAATTAGAAGGACATCTAGTATGTAATGGAATTGATCAAAGCTACACATGTTGGATAAGACATGGTGAGAAAAAAAAAGGAAACATTAATTTTGAGAATAGTTCGACACATGCTTCAACTGACTTCGATACAGATACATATGAGACGGACCGAGTTGATGAGATCGCAAAAGCAGTTGAAGAAGATCTTCGAGATTGTCCTAAAATGTTTGAAAGTTTGTTGAGTGATGCAGAGAAAGAATTATATAATGGTTGTACTAAATTCACAAGACTGTCGGCAATATTAAAGTTGTACAACTTAAAAGCGAGTAATGGATGGTCAAATAAAAGCTTTACAGAATTATTAACACTCATAAAAGATATGTTTCCAGATGATAATGAACTTCCCAGTCGAACCTACGAGGCTAAATGGATTTTGTGTTCTATTGGCATGAGTTACGAAAGGATTCATGCGTGTCCTAACGATTTCATTTTATTTCGAAATGAATACGAACTACTTAAGGCGTGTCCGAAATGCAATGTCTCTCGATATAAGAAGAAAGAGTCTACCCCAGCAAAAGTCGTGTGATATTTTCCTATAATACCGAGATTTAGGCGCATATATCGCAGTGAAGAAGATTCAAAACACTTGACATGGCATGCAGATGAAAGAACTAGAGATAGAATGTTTCGACACCCTGCAGATTCCCCACAATGGGCAAAAACTGATCACAAGTATCCTGAATTCGGGATAGAGTCAAGAAATCTAAGACTTGCACTTTCTACTGATGGAATGAATCCACATGGTCTTCAAAGCATCTCACACAACACGTGGCCTGTGATTTTGGTAATATATAACCTACCTCCATGGTTATGTATGAAGCGTAAGTTTATGATGTTCTCTCTGTTAATTTCTGGACCCAAACAACCGGGGAATGATATTGATGTATACTTGACTCCTCTAATCGAAGATTTAAAACGTATGTGGGAGACAGGTGTGGAAGTTTATGACGGGTATAAGAAAGAATGTTTCAATTTGAGGGCTATGTTGTTCGGCACAATTAATGATTTTCCAGCATATGGTAATTTATCAGGATATAGCATTAAAGGTCACTGTGCATGTCCTATATGTGAAGAGAGTACAAATTTGATGCGGTTGAAACATTGTAAGAAGAATGTGTTTCTTGGACATCGTAGATTTTTACCTTATAGTCATTAGTATCGTGGGTGGAGAAATGCATTCAATGGAAAATCAGAGGAAGGTAAAGCTCCTTTACCACCGACTGGATATCAAATACTTGAAAAGGCTACTGAATTTTGTATTGAATATCTGTCCAATGTTGAATCCATAGGGCTTCCCAAGTCTCGTCATTCGAGAAGAATATTAGGAGAAGGGATAATTGGAAGGAGACTGCTGACTATATCAAGGACAGAATGGGAGCAGGCACAATTGTATGTTCTGCACAATGATGATGAGGTTCAACCGTATGTTACAATACATATGGATCAGTTATCTCGTTTGAATTGAGTGTTATACACTAATATGACAGATTTCATATCAGAAGCTTTTGGAAGCATAAGCCTTTGTGGAAGTTGAGTTTATTTCCTTTACAATCAAATACAATTGTAATTGTTATACGTGTGTTTCAATTGTTTCTTTAGGGGATATTATTTTAGGGAATATTATAAGTGCATGAGCATTATTTTAGGGAATATTATAAATACAATTAGGGATAGTTTGGTTGATGAGTCTTTATTTTGATGAGGGGTTGGGGATAAGGGTCTTGTGAAGTGCATGTTTATGTAAATTTGGACAATTTCAATTCTTAAGAACTATCCATGTAATAAATGTCTGAGTTAAAGACCTTACATTAAAGATACAATTTACAGCGCTTACATTAAAGAGCGCTGTAAAAGACTCTTGTAAAAGAACCTTTTAAAAGCGCTTACAGTTACGAAGTTCACTTAATTCAGATTCGAACTGAGGCCTTCCAAGTGTGAATTCTAGGGGTTAATGCTCAAGAGTAACTAATATTAAAGGAAAAATTAACGCTCAATAATTAAATATATGACTATATAATTTATGGAATTCAAAAATGTGTTAATATATTTAATATAAAGTGCTGTAAAACGTTTTAAAAATAACATTCATCAGACACCTAACTGGACCTTATCTAACAGGATTTTCTTCAAACACCTTGTATGCATTTTTGGCAAAAACACATTGTTAACAGGCTCTTTAACAAAAACACATTGTTAACAAAAAAATCAGACTCAAATCAATTTTTTGCAACATGGCAAATTAACTTGAAGACCAAGTTTCGATTTAAGAAGGAATGTAAAGAGATAAAAAGGGTGTTGTTTCGATTTAAGAAGGAACCTGAAGACCTGGAGATTGTTTTGCTTGGAGGTTCAACATGGCTTTGATGTTTGTGAAGAAGATGCATAAAAACCTTCCAACGAGGAAGAGTTTAAAAAATAACTTAACAAAACACAAAAATAACATCAAAAAACAATAAAGCCTTTTATAGCGCTCATCTAAACAAGCGCTGTAAAAGACTGTAAAAAAAACATTCATATAACATATAATTAAACAAGGAGGTCTATTACAGCGCTTGTTTAAATAATCACTGTAAAATACGTAACCCTCATTACGTATATTTTCATTGCTACCAATATATTTTCATTGAAATACGTAACCCTCATTACGTATTTCTTCAAACCGTTTTTCTGTGAACCTTAGTTCTATGATCTTTCTGCGTTCGCTCTTTTCTTCGCATTTTTCATCTATCTTCAAACCATTATTCAGGTATTGATGTTATTAGGTTTTTGTAATCATTAAAATGCATGTTGACCTTGTTTAAAATATATATACTGATACGTGTTAAGCTTGTTTAGAATAATGCATGATGCATGTTGAGCTTGTTGATGTTACACTAAACTGCATGTTGAACTTGTTGTAGTAAAATGGATACAGACAAAGATTTACAATGTCAAAATGAAGAAGTTGGCACCACTAAGACTTATGAAAATGAAGTCAAACGTGGTGCAACTATAATGCACAACATGATTAAAGCAAGGAGCAATGACACCAAGTTTGAGGTTTTACTATACTATACTCTGTTTGCTGTGTATTTTTTTTAGCTTTTTTTAATAGCATGTACTTACTATATGAGTTTATTAGGTTGGCTGGAATGAGAGTGGTCAACCAATTGACCCCAACAGCTCAATGTTTGTAAGTTACATTGGGGCTGTTGTTCGACAAAATATCCCAATTACGATTGATGATTGGAGAGGTAAGGCGTTGAAGGATGTCAAAGATATACTATGGAATGACATTCAAGTAAGTTTTTTGATTCACTCTTTTGTTATTTATAAATTTTTTTTCATTGAAATACTTTACTTAGTCAAACTATATCTTTATTTCGATTGCAGGCTACTTTTGTTCTTGATGAGGTGAGAAAGAGTTATGTATTGAGAGTTGCTGGGAAAATCCACCGTGGATTTAGATCTCACCTCTCTAATTTCTATCTAAAAGATAGAGAAGGAAATACAAATGTTGAAGCTCCAAAAATATATAAACATTATATATCAAATGATGAATGGAGTGCATTTGTATCAAAACGTTCGGACCCCACATTTGTCGTAAGTAATTAATTTATTAGCATTTGTGTTTTATTATTCATATTCGTAGCGTATTTTAAATTTTTACACAATTGCTATTTTTTTTATATAGAATATTAGTAAGGCAAATCGCGAAAGGGCAAGAAATCCAACCCATCCATACAAAAAATCACGTATGGGATATGCACGTCTCGAGCAAAGACTTGTAAGTAATTAAACATCACTTTTATATAACGAGGGAATTTGTATTATAAACTATATTGTGTAACTAATTTGTATTATTTTGTTTATGATATTAACGAATAGCAACAAGACACCCAATCCGATCAACCATTGGGTCGTCATATATTGTGGAAGGAAGCTCGTGTAAATAAAGACGGGGTGGTTGATAATGAAAATGTCAAAAAAATAGTAGAACTTTGTGTAAGTACATAATCACTTGAATACTTTTTAATATTGTATTTTAAAAATGCTATTGAACTTATCTTTTTAATGTTACATGTATTTTAGGAGACTATCGAACAAAGTTCTGAAAATGAAGAGGGCAGCAAGGCTAGTTGCAGGGACATTCTAGGCAAAGTTTTTAATGTCCCTGAGTATTCCGGTCGAGTTAGGGGGAAAGGATTTGGCGTAACTCCCAAAGGCTTTTTTCCTCAAAAGAAGCGCCAAAAACCTTCCAACGAGGAAGTATTAGAGAAGCTCAGAATCCTATCAGAGCAAGTGGCACTCTTGGTGAATACAAATAAAGACAAGCAACTTTCGGAAGAGCTCCAACGTGAAATACAAATGGAGAGTGAAACCGCGAGTTGCAATGTCGGTTTGAAGAGTATTCCCGAGGTAATTAATTACTTATTTTAATTACTTATGCATTAAACAATATTATATATTAACTGTACTTATGTTTTAACTATTGATTTAGGGTGTCAATTCATGCTTCCTATACTTGTCCTTGCCTACTCATCGGAAGGTGGGAAAAGGAAAATTGTACAATACTTTGGGAGAAGTATTGCACAATACTCCGATCCCTGCAGGCCATGTCAAAGTATCGCCTACTGTTGCCTTCGAACCAACTGCACCGTTGCCGATACCGGACAACGACGGAGATATGCAGACATTGGGCGACGCTATTGGTAGTTACGTGGCATGGCCCACAACCTTGTTGCCCTTGATACAATGCCTCCCATAAACGAATCAGTCACATCTCCCGAAAAGGTTTGTCACATTTATTGCATAAGGTTTTGTCAATTTTTTCATATTCAATAAACTAACATGTAACCTCATTTTTGTAGATCCAAACAAATAAACCACCCGCACATCCAAAAAAAGGCAGCAAACCTCAAAAATTGGAGGTTAATAAAGCTGCCAAACCACAAAGACTGTCGGGTAATAAAGCAGCTGCTACCAAACTTGCAGCAAGAAAAAAACTGGATCGGGGAAAATCGGTCGCCGCTGATGCTCCTAAATTGAGTCAGCCATGCCTTGGTAAATATGGGGCGTGTCTTGACATCCAAGTAAAAAAGAACATGGGCAACAGCGACGATCCGCGCATCGTACCCATGAATAAAGATATAGTCGGAGATGAGTATGATGAATTTATCGAAAAGGAGCACATACACGAACTTCTCGAACATAAGGAGCTCAGTGCTACTGTAATGAGCTTGTACATAAGGTAAAAAATACTTTTAATTTAATTGCATTTATTGGTAATTAATTAAATGTATTGGTAATTAATCTAGTTTAAAATTTTCATTGAAGATTTTTGTACGAGAAGGTCGTGTGCACGATGAAATTGTCAAATAAATACTCATTCTTGTCTCCGCACAAGATATCGATGTGGAAACTCGATCCAGACAATGTAAAGAAATATATTGTAGATATGTTATTAGCAAATAAAGAAAAGGATAAATTGTTCTTCGCACCATATAATTCAGGGTACGAAATTTTATCTTTCTTAATTGATGACAATTTAATTTATTAGTTGTGTATAAACAAAATTGCTTAACCAATTTTTTTTTGTTGTAGGGAACATTGGGTGCTATTTGCAATCAATGGGGTCTCTGAAGTTATATACTATTTGGATCCCGTGCATGGCGATTACAACAATCACTCCGAAGTAAAGACTATGCTCGACACGTAAGTAATATTCATTTATTTCTTACATATATATATATATATATATATATATAATGTGTTTGTTCATGCTATAATAATCACATTTATTCATTCGATAGCGCCTTAAAAGTTTATCGAGCTCAAAAAGGTGCTATAGTGTCGAAGCAAAAGTCTAATAACATTACATGGATCCCAATAAAGTGCCCTCGTCAAACAAACAACATCGACTGTGGGTACTACGTATTGAGATTCATGAAGGAGATTGTTGTCAAGAATAAAACTATTATCCCAGAAACGGTACGGTATTTTCATTAAATGATTTCCATATATAAATTATCTATATATTTGATACTAACTTAATATAATATGTTCAATTTTTATATTGCAGTGGTTTGACAATTCCAGTCCATCATATTCTGTGCAAGATCTGATGGAATTAAAGGAAGAATGGTGTCAGTATGTGCTTGAAATGAAAATTATTTGATTTTCTGGGAAATAGCATGTTGCTGGGCAAGGGATCTGAATATTATATGGTAGCTAGTGCATATTATGTATATTTTTTTAGTTATTATATGTATATGATCATAGGACAATATATAAACATGCAAATGAATATGTTGTAAATTAGGTTCAATGTATATGTAGTTACTTATGTTGTAAAATACTGTGTTACATGGTAATATATACAGGGTTACATATTGTGTGAACTGCTTGTGAATTGCTTATAGTAAATTACTGATTCTGGTTACAGGGTAATATATGTTGTAAATTAGGTTGTGTTCTGTTGTCTGATTCAAAATTATTTTGGATAAAAGGATAAAAGACAGCGCTTTATAAAAAAATGCCATAAAAAGCTAAAAAGCACTTTATATATATGGCATTAAAAAAAATACACCTTTTACAGCGCTTTTTTGAAAAAGCGCTGTAAAATGTGCATTGGGTGTACCTTTTTACAGCGCTTTTTACAAAAAGCGCTCTAAAAGGTACATCAAAATATGAATTATGGGTATGCCTATTACAGCGCTTTTTACAAAAAGCGCTGTAAAAAGGTACACCAAAATATGAATTATGGGTATGCTTATTACAGCGCTTTTTACAAAAAAGCGCTGTAAAAAGGTATCACCAAAAATTTGAATTATGGGTATGCCTATTACAGCGCTTTTTAGAAAAAGCGTTGTAAAAAGGTACACCAAAAATATGAACTATGGGTATGCCTATTACAGCGCTTCTTACGAAAAGCGCTCTAAAAGGTGCATAACAAGCGCGCGTTATATTTACATGATTTATAGCGCTTTTTTAAAAGCATTGTTGTATCTTTTACAGCGCTCGTTTCCACAACGCTTTTTTTTTTTTTGAAAAAGCGCTGTAAAAGGCTATCTTTGGCGTAGTGAGTAGAAAAGAAGGAAAAGTGATGGCTACAAAAACAAAATAGGGAGAGCATGCAAGAAGAAAAATTAGATTATAGTGTTAAAAGATGTGTAAAAAACTTACTTTGTTTGGTCTATAATTTTAGTATGTTACTTTTATCATTGAGTTTGTTATTTTAATATATAGTTTTAGTAGTTTTGCCTTCTTTGAAAGTTCATTTTAGTGGAAGGTTGTCACTATTGGTTATTAATATTTCCTAGTGTTACTAGGAACACTCTTGCATACCAATTAATTATTATAGTGTAAGTTTTTATTGGACTAGATCCGTGGTTTTTATGTTCTCAATTTGAGATAAGTTTTCCACGTTAAAAAATTGTGTTTGTCTCATATTTAACTTTCTTCCAACTATTATTGCTCTGTGAAAATGTATTTTCTAATTGGTCATTTATTTGCACAGGTAGGGAAAAAATATTCAACATTCTTGATTTAGTTATCTTTAATTATCTCTAATTTTTCCCAATAAAAGGTATCAGAGCTTGGTTCATTTGATTTGTGCATTTAAATGGAAGAAGAAAATAAAGGTTTGAATATGATTAAACTTAATTCTTCTAATTACACAATCTGGAAGACCCTCGTGGAAGACATGTTATATAGTAAAGGTTTGTATTATGTTATAAAGAATGACACTAATAAACCCACAGATAAATATGACACTAACTAAAGATGATTGGAAAGGCGGTGACATTGATCAGACATTGGTTAGATCTAAGTGTATATCCACATGTTTAATCTGAAATATATGCTAACAAGAAGAGGGAAAAATTAAAAGAGTTGTATGAAGTGAAAGTTGCATCTGTTAGTAATGTCTACATTGTTTATTAAAAGAGAAGAAAAATGATAACGATACAACAGTAGTTGCATCTATTAGTAATGTCTACATTGTTTATGATGATAATTTCATAAACCATGAATGTAAAAATTCAACTTGGATTATTGATTTGGGTGCCTCATATCATGTTACTCCTAGGTGCCATTTCTTCTCATCATACAAAGTTGGTGATTTAGTACGATAAAAATGGGAGACGAATGAGTATGTAAAATTATCAGTATGGGAGATCTTTGGATTGAAACTGGGATTTGTTGCAAGATTCAATTGAAGAATGTTAGACATGTTCCTAATATTCGTCTCAATTTGATTTCAGTGAAAGACTTGGATATTGACGGTTATCACACTTACTTTGGTGGTGGTGGTCTATGTAAAATCACCAAAGGGTCCCTAGTGGTTGCAAAGGAGCAAAGTTCAACTTCTCTCTATAGGATGCATGTGAAGCTATGCAAAATTGAAGACGTATCTTCTTATTTATGGCATATGTGTAACACCCCAATTTTCAAAGCGATGGTGTATTTTTTTTTTCCAAAACAAATTAAAATAAAACAGAGAAATAAATAAGGTAACACCTTTGGGTAAATGTTTAAGTCAATATAATTGATACGCAGCGGAATAGTGCTCTTGAAATATAAATCCGAAGTATTTACACAACAACAAATGGTACATGGAACCCATTGAAATAAGATGTCATACTGACAATATTAGTAAAGGTACAGTTTTCCAGTTCAAAATAACGTAATCCAAAAGAAAGACATTCGTTCCCTCTATGTCATACTAATCTGATCATTCAACAAAAAAACTATAGTTATACACCCTTAGTGATCTCCACGCGCCCCGTAAGATTCTCCTAACATAGCTCCAATCATGCATTCCAATCCACAGGGTATGAACCGGTAGGATCGTCCTGTCTCTCATTTGAGGGCAAAGCCCAGGTTTCCACAATAGTTGTAAAGGGTCACCAACCGAAATTAATAGTTAACACATAACATTTAAGTTTTTAAATGCACAAATAACCTTTCCACTTAGCATGCACCTTAAAAAGGGTTTCCATATGATAAACATGCATAAATAAATTTGAAAATTGAAGTTTTTAACAAAACAGCATTGTTGTATTCGAATACAGCATCTATGTATTCGAATACAAGGCTGTTTCAACATTCAGCAACCAAAATAGCATGTCTGTATTCGAATACAACAGTCTGTATTCGACTACACAGCAAGTCAGTAGCAAAACAGCATGTCTGTATTCGACTACAGCAGTCTGTATTCGACTACACAGTAAGTCAGTGGCAAAACAGGATGTTTGTATTCGAATACAGCTTCCTGTATTCGAATACACAGCAGACAGCAGCAGAAAAACAACAAAATTCAGCATTTTTCAGCTTTTTAAAGGGTATCGAAACCAATCAACACTTACACACAAATCCAAACAATCATACTTAACAATTATAGTGCAATCACTACGACATCTTGAGTTTTGAAATGGTTTTGCAATCAATCACACTTACACATAATTCCAAAACATCCACACTTGGCAATTATAACACAATTACAACGACAACTTAAGTTTCGAAATGGTTTTGCAATCAAACACACTTTCACACAATTCCATAACATAACTCTTAGCAAAATCAACACAATCACAATGACATCTCAAGTTCAAACACTCAATCATAAACTTGAATCAAACACACTTACACACAATTTCAAAACATAACGCTTAACAGTTACAACGCAATACCCACATAGACAAGATGAACGCAACAATCCCATCACAAACAAGATGAACCAACAAATCACATGGCATCACCTTGACTCGACAATCCCAACACAGACAAGATGAACCAACAAATCACATGGCATCACCTTGACTCGACAATCCCAACACAGACAAGATGAACCAACAAATCACATGGCATCAGCTTGACTCAACAATCCCAACACGGACAAGATGAACCAAAAAATCACATGGCATCACCTTGAATCGACAATCCCAACACAGACAAGATGAACCAACAAATCACATGGCATCACCTTGACTCGACAATCCCAACACGGACAAGATGAACCAACAAATCACATGGCATCACCTTGACACGACAATCCCAACACGGACAAGATGAACCAACAAATCACATGGCGTCACCTTGACTCAACAATCCCAAAACGGACAAGATGAAGCAACAAATCACATGGCATCACCTTGACTCGACAATCCCAACACGGACAAGATGAACCAACAAATCACATGGCATCACCTTAACTCGACAATCCCAACACGGACAAGATGAACCAACAAATCACATGGCATCACCTTGACTCTATCCACTATAATCGTTAAGTAAATGCAATATTAAAAGATTCCCCGTTTTTAATATTCATTTAACTTAAACGATTTTCACAACAAACATTGAGTAAGCAAGACATTAAGAGATTCCCCATTCTTAATGCTCATTTAACTTAAACAATTTTCACAACACACATTAAGTAAACGAGACGTTAAGAGATTCCCCATTCTTAATACTCGTTTTAACTCTAATGGTTTTCAAATTTCACACAAAATGAACTCACATATTATCCAATTCAATCCAAAACACATCAATTCATTTCTCCACAAAATCCAATCATAACATATCAAATCTCACAAGCATTAATCTCGAAAACGACAAATACGATGAACACAAATCATCACAACATACCACTCAAACACAACAAATTTCATTTACTCAAAATCATACATAAATGGGTTAAATTCATTTTCTCCAAATCAACTCCAACCCTAATAAAATTCTTTTCCACACAACCACAGGTAAGGCCCTAAATGCAATCTAAAAGTTTGGAAGGAGCCCTTACCTGAACAATAACTCTAACGTGCGATTTTAGTACTGCGAGCAGATCCGGTAAAATCTCTGCTCGCAACGCCGCTTCCAAAGTTGGTCCACTAGCACCATAGCACGGAGGTGAGCAACCTTCCCTTCTATCACTTCTTGAAATGAGGCTTAGATCTAGATGAAACGGGAAGGTTTGTGTTTGACGGTTTCGAAATCCCTAACACCGTTTTTCTTTGTTTTCGAAACAAAGAGGAAGTATGAAGCTTAGAAATTTGTTCTTACTCACCCACAATCCTTGGGTTTCTACTCTTGAGCAAAAAGAAGTAACGAAAATGGACAAAAAGAGAGGGAGGGAGATGAATGATGCGCGAGACAAGGAGAGAGAAAATGCTTTTCTATTTTCCTTTGGTTTTCCTTTCTTCTAATTTCCCTTCCTCCTATTTCTTTTTCTTTCTTTTCTTATATTTCCTTTATTTTTCCTTACATTTTCTTTTTTCCCTTTTCCTTCCAAACAAACATATATATATTTATATATATTAATTACTTTTAACAAATATCTTCAAATCTAGATATTTATTAAAATTACCATTTCACCCATAACGCATTAAATTCTTCGTAAAAGATTCACCTCAGTTAATTTAATTTATTTATCGACGAGTAATTCTAATCAGGCATCAAAATATCTTTTTGGGCATTTAAGCTCACAAAATATTAATAACTTGGCTAAAAAGCCTCCGAGTTCCATACCCAAAATACACCAAAATACAAACGGTGTAATTTAAAATTATGGGTCTTACAATATGCACCTTGGTCACTTGAGTGAGAAAGGACTCAACATACTTGCTAATAAAAAAATTCTTCCGGTGAAAGGTACGTCCTTAAAAACATGCACTTAATGTTTTGCTGGAAAATAACATACAATTTCTTTTCATGATATTGGTCCTCATAAGATGTGAAATATTCTTGATTTTGTTCATATTGATGTTTATATGATGGGTAGTAAATCACCTGGTGGTGCATCATATTTTGTTACTTTTGTTAACGACCACTATAGAAACGTGTGGACCTTTCCTTTGAAATCTAAAGACTAGATATTAGGAGTCTTCAAGCATTTTAATGCAACTGTTGAAATAGAAAAGGAAAGAAAATGGTGTTGCGGAGAGAATGAATCATATGATTAATGACATAATCAATTGTATGTTGTCTCATGCAAAACTCTCAAAATCTTGTTGGGGTATAACAATGACAACTGAAGTTGATTTGATCAATTTTTCTCCTTCTATTCCACTTTATGGTGATGTTCCAAATAGAATGTGGATGGTGAAACATCTCTTTTACCATCATTTGAGAGTGTTTAGCTATAGATGTTTTGTTCATGTTCCAAAAGATGAGAGGTCTAAGCTTGATAGTAAATCCAAACAGTGTGTGGTCGTTGGTTATGGTGGTAAATAATTTGGTTATAGATTGTGGGATCCATTTGAGAAGAAAATTATCAAACGTCGATATGTGATATTTCTAGAAGACCGGACTATTGACGATTTTGATAAAGTTGAGAAACAGAAATCAAATTCTAGAAGTTAAATTGATTTTGTGCCTAAACCTCCAGCAGAAAAGTTTATTGATGGGGGAGATATACAAGTAAATGATGAGAATGTAACTTATGAGAATATAACTCACCATGATGAGCAGGTTCCAGCTGAGTGACTAGTTGAATTTAAGTTGAGAAGATCTACTCGAGAACATCAACTTTCTCAAAGATATCCTCCACACGAGTATGTGAAGATCACTAATAGTGGAGAGATAGAGTACTACCGATAAGCTATTACAAATGTTGAAGGCCATGCAAGAAAAGATGAATTCCTTGCATGAGAATCACATATTTGATTTGGTAAAGTTGTCTAAGGGCATAAAATCACTAAAGAACAAATGAGTATACAAGATAAAGGCATAAGAGAATAGTTCTCAACCAAGATACATAGCAAAATTGGTTGTGAATATGTCTTTTATCAGAGTTGTGTTTTGGTTAGCAGCTACTTTGAACCTAGAAGTTCAACAACTTGATGTGAAAACTACATTCTTTCATGATGGTTTCGAGGAAGAGATCTATATCGAGCAACCAGAGGGTTTCGAAGTCAAAGGTAAAGAACAACTTGTGTGTAAATTGAAGAAAAGCTTTTATGGGATCAAGCAAGCACCTTGACAATGGTACAATAAATTTGATTCTTTCATGGAGAAACATGGGGACGGTAAAACTGCTTCTGACCATTGTGTGTTTATCAAGAAATCCTCTGATAGTGATTATATTATTCTCTTGTTATAATTGGATGACATATTGATTGTTAGTCATGACACTAAGATGATTCAATCTCTAAAGAAAGATTTGAACAAGTATTTTGCAATGAAAGACTTGGTCGCGCAAAGCATATTTTGGGCATGAGAATTACAGGTAACAGAAGAAATAATAAATTGTGGTCGTCTCAACATAATAACATTGAGAAGGTGTTAGAGAGGTTTAACATGAGAGATTACAAATCTATTAGTACTCTACTTGCTACTCATTTCAAATTGAATGATGATCAATGTCCTACAAGCGAGAAAGATAAAGAAGAGATGTAGAAGGTTCCTTATGCATGCATTGGTGGTAGTTTGATGTATGCTATGGTATGCACAAGGTAATATATTGCTCATCTAGTTGGAGTTGTTACTTGATTTCTCTCTAATCTTGGTAAATATCATTATCAAGAAGTGAAATGGATTCTTAAATACCTCAAAGGCACTTCCAAACTGTGTTTATGATATGGAGGTGGTAAATATGTGTAGGATAGCTACATAGATGATATGGAGGTGATCTTGATTCTAGAAATTCTACTTCTAGTTATATGATGACATTTGTAAGGGGAGTTGTGTCTTGACAATCAAGGTTACAAAAGTGTGTTGCTTTATCTACTACTGAAGTTGAGTACATTGCAGCAACAAAAGCTTCCAAAGAACTTTTGTGGATGAAGAGATTCCTACATGAGTTAGCCTCAAGCAAGACAAATTTATGTTATTCTATGATAGTAAAATTATGATCCATCTCAGCAATAATCTGACTTTTCATGCAAAGTCGAAGCATATTGAAGTGTGGTATCATTGGATATGAGATGCACTAGAAATCAAGTAATTTTGAATTGAAAAGATTCATACTAATGAGAATGGTTCAAATATAATGACGAAGTCTTGCCAATTGTGAAAATGATATGATGTAGAAAGCAGGTCGGCATGGTTGGGCAGTACCTTCCCACTTGAGTCGTGAGGAGGAGATTTGTTCGGTTGGCTCACTCCCTAAGTGGAACCCACTAATTTTACTAGTATCATTATTATTATTGTTAGTATTATTATTAAAGAAAGAAAAGAAAAGAAAAGAAAAAGCAATATGTTGTTTTATTGGGCTTGGCACGGAAGAAGTAGAAAAAAAAGAAAAGTGACGGCTACAGTAACAAAATAAGGAGAGGAAGAAGAAAAATTGGGTTCTGGTGGTAACAGGTGTGTAACAAACTTGCACGATTTAGTCGATAGTTTTAGTAAGTTATTTTTACCACTTAGTTTGTTATTTTAATATTCAGACTTAGTAGTTCTACCTTCCCTAAGAGTTACTTTGGAATACCCACTTTAGTGGAAGTTTATTACTATTGTTGATTAATATTCCCTAGTGCTACTAGGAATACTCTGGTGTACCTATTAATTCTTATAGTGGAAGGTTTTATTGTATTAGATCCCGTGGGTTTTAATATCTCAATTTGAGGGATGTTTTTGTTCATATTTAATTTTCTTCCAATTATTGTTGTTTTGTGATATTGTATTTTCTATTTGGTCATTTATCTGCATAGGTGGAAAAAAATATTTTGTATTATTGAGATAGTTATCTCTAATTATCCATGTTTTTTCCCAATAAATGATAAGTAGAAAATTACAACTGAGTTAGCTCTAGAAGATTAGAACCACTGGAAAAAGCAAGACATTTTGTATTATTTTGATAACTTTAGGGTCTGTTTGATGTGCATGATATGATAGAGACATGATATGATATAAAACTAGATAAAGATAGGGATGATAATGACATGATAAACATTATCATATTCAGTGTTTGATACACACGGGATAACCAATAGAATAACATGCTATTTGAAGCTATTTTGAGTCTAGAAAGTCATTTGGGAATGTATTAAATATTTATATTTGTCATTTGAATATTGACTTGGTTAAACATTTGAAACATGATTTTAAAATTTGGGAAACATTGAGGTTACAGAGGATACTCTGTTGAAATCTCAAAAAAAATGTTATATATATTTTTAAATGGTTATTTAGAACTATGAAAATCGTTTAATTGTTAAGTTAGTTGATAGACTTGCTAGACTAGAAGTATAGCTTGTGCGTCGGTCCGGTCACAAAGTTCGGTTTTTTGGGTGGTGACAAAGTTTGTAACAAAGTTCGGTCGTAGATCCTAATAGCTGCAAACATGGGGTGATAATAGATTTTTGTCAGTAAATTGTGTACCTAGGCACAACTTACTTACAAGGAGCTATAAGCACTCTATGAGAGTCTCATTTGTTGTCCAAATTTGTGTTTGAAATCATAATTGATATATTTCCACATTTTCTTGTCTTCTTGTTCAACTTTTCATAAATGTTCTTTCATTTGGTGAGAATGCCACCCAAGACTAGGAATCCTACTAGAAGGGAAATTGTTGATGAGTCAATTTCCCAAGTTCAAGATTCTCGTCAACGAGGTCGTGTTTCAGTTCGTCTCGAAATGGTAGTAGAGCTAATGTTGGCGGGCATGGCTTGAATATTGATGTTGAGGTGCCTAGGAGGAGGCGTAGAAATTCAGCTATGGAAGAGTTTGTCGCTAGTCTACATGGATTACAATAGGTTGTGCAACAACTTGTTATGGTTGTTTTTGGTCAAAAACATTAGGGTGATCAAAGACATGAAAATCTCGACGATTAACAAGATGTTAGATAAGTTTAGCAATAGACGACTACTAGACCTAGAGGCATTGAGGTTACTTTAGCATACTTCATGAAGCTTAAACCCCCTACTTTTTCTGAGTCTAGTGCGAATAAGGATCCATAATAATTCATTGATGGTCTAGAAAAGCTTTGGAGAGCATTGGGTTGTTCTTAAGTAAGAGCGGTGGAATTGACATCATTTAAACTAATAGGTGTGACACGTGATTGGTTTGATATAATGTCACATGGTAGACAAGTAGGTCACCTCCATTAGCATGGAAAGAGTTCTCTCAGTTGTTCATGTCTCGTTATCCACCTGAAAGTGTTAGAGATGGATTAGCTCATGAGTTTAAGCTATTGCAGCAAATAGAGACTATGAAAGTTTCAAAGTATAGTGCTTGTTTTACATAGCTCTCTAGACATATTCCTTACACTATCACTAAGGAAATGTGTGTTGAGAGGTTCATCAGAGGATTGAGGGATTACTTATTTACAATTGTGGTTTGGTCGAATTGTTCTACTTTTGTTGAGGTTTTGAATTTGGCATTTTAGATTGAGAAATGAAAGAAAGGAAAATGAGGTAACAGACAAGATTCACGAAATAAACAAAGGGTTTAAGCATCTTACTGTAACTATCTGAATCATGGTGGTGGATCTATGTTTGGTTATCAAGAACATCAAAGACTTATGTCTCAAAAAGGTGGTCATAGCGGCAATATTATGGGACAGTGCAGACTCGTAGATCAGATTATGGAGCAACGTCACAATACACTTTCCCTTAGAGACATACTGGTGTTTTGGCCACACAATGTTCCATTTGTGGTATGTTTCACTTTGGAAATTTTGTGAAAGATGGAAAGGTGTGCTATCAAAGTGGCCAAGTAGGTCACATTAGGGATTGTCCTGTAGATTCAACACATTCATTCTCTTGTTATGCATCAGCACCAACAACTTTGGCATCTTCTCAAACCCATTCTGCATTCGTGCAACAAAGTGGGAATTCTTGTGTCATTCTTCAAGGACATCTCAACAAAGAGGTAGAGGATATGGTGGTAGAGGTTAGACACCAACAAGAAGAGTTTAGGCTCGAGTGTTTGCTTTGACTCGTAAGGATGCTCAGGTATCCAATGCAGTAGTTACAGGTATACTTTATATTTGCTAAAGAGATTATCATGTTTTCTTTGATCATGGAGCTACACATTCTTTTGTATCCTCGTGGTTTGCTACTCGACTTGGTAAATGTTCATCTTTTCTAGAAGAGGCTATAATTGTGGCTACCTGTTGGAGGAAATTTACTTTCTAAGTCAATGTGTCGTTCTTGTGATATAGCTATTAAGGGCAAGGTGTTGCTAGTAGATATACTAGTTATTGACTTTATAGATTTTGAATTGATTTTGGGTATGGATTGGGTGGCTTTTCATCATGCCACTTTGGGTTGTCATACCAAAGTGGTGAAATTTTAGATACCAAAGCAATCAGTCTTCTCATTTCAAGGAGAATGTTGTTGGGTACCACATAACCAAATCTCAGCCTTGAGATCTAGCAAGTTAATGAGAAGAGGTTGTCAAGGGTACTTAGCCTTGGTAAGGGATACACAAGTGGTCAAGGAGAAATTGGAAAAAATTCCAATAGCATGTGAATTTGCATATTGTTTTTCCTGAAGAACTTCATGGGTTGCCACCTAATAAAGACATTGAGTTCTCTATAGACTTGTTTCCTAACACTCCTCCTATATTCATACCTCCTTATCTTATGGCCTCGATAGAACTTAAGGAGTTACTTCAAGATCTTCCCGATAAGGGTTTTATTCACCCAAGTTCTTCTCCTTGGGTAGCACCAATATTTTTTGTAAAGAAGAAAGATAGATCTATGCGGTTGTGTATAGACTATAGACAGTTGAATAAACTAACTGTAAAGAATAAATACCTTTTACCCTGTATTGATGAGTTGTTTGATCAACTTCAAGGAGCTCAATGTTTTTCTAAGTTTGATTTGCGGTCGGGGTATCACCAGTTGAAGATTAAGAGGGATGATATAACGAAGATAGCTTTCCGCATGCATTATGGACATTATGAATTTCTAGAGTTGGTCTTGGTTGTGTACTTATGCAACATGGTAAGGTAATTATGTATGCATCTAGACAATTCAAGAGGCATGAGGTAAACTATCCCACCCATGATTTGGAAATGGTTGTAGTGATTTTCACTCTTAAGATTTGGAGACACTATCTATATGGTGAAACTTGCGAGATTTATACCGACCATAAAAGTCTCAAGTATATCTTTCACAACGAGATTTAAATCAAAGACAAAGAATATGAATTGAACTCTTGCAAGATTATGATTGCAGAATCTAATACCATCCAGATAAGGCTAATGTTGTTGCAGATGTTTTAAGTAGAAAATCCATGGGTAATCTCGCTCATATAGCAGAAGTAAAGAGACCAGTACTAAAAGCATTTCAAGAAATTGTTGAAAGTGAAATTCAATTAAACTTAATCATTTGATTTTATGTTTAGCCCATGTACAAATTTGTCGAACCATAGTTGATGATATCAAGGAAGCTCAAAGTCAAGACTCAAACTTGGTGAATAAGGTAAATAATGTTTAAAATGGTAAAATTTCATACTTTTCAGTTGATTCTTATGGTGTTCTGAGGTTGAAGTCTCGTTGTGTGCTCCAAATGTTGGTGGCTTAAGGAGAAAAAATTTTGAGGAGGCTCATCATTCTTCTAATACTATTCACCTAAGTTCTAATAAGATGTATCAAGATTTGAGATAATTGTATTGGTGAGAAGGGTTGAAGAGAGTCGTAGCGTATTTTGTCTCGAAGTGTTTAGTATGTCAACAAGTAAAGGCTGAGCAAAAAAAACTTGTAGGATTACTTCAACCTATTGAAATACCTAAATAGAAGTAGGAAGGCATCACTATGAGTTTTGTCACATGATTACCACAAACCCAAAAGGGTTATGACGGTGTGAGTGATTATGGATCTATTGACCAAATCAACACATTTTTTTCTTATGAAGACTACTTATACGACATCTCAATATGTTAAACTTTATTTAGATTAAATTGTCTCTTTGCATGGTGTACCGATGCATTATTTCTGACCATGGGGCTCAATTTACTTGTCAATTTTGGAAATCGTTCCAAACTTTATTAGGAACTCGTTTGAAACATAGCACGACTTTTTGTAATGCCTAGTTACATGGGTATAGCAATTGAGGTAATAACAAAAACAAATCATATTATATAAGAGAATAAGGTACTATAATAAATAATAAATTGTCTCTGTCTCTGAAAACAACATTTTAATGAGATACTAAATCCCAATGAATAGTACACACAATTTAAAAACAAGTATTGTTCATAGTCGGTGCAGTAGTTAGAAAAATCGATAAGAACACCCGCGTTCTTCCAAGGACATTCTTTAGAAATATACATGATATAACATAAAGAGTTTTCTATAATATCCGATTACCGATTACTTCTAATAATTAATAAAAACTCATCCAATTAAATAAGCAATAATTCATATTTATAATTATCAAATAAATCCAATACACGCATTTATTCTGATGAAAATAAATCAATCAGTTAAATGATGTCTCATCGTTATATGGAGATATATTACTTCGACTAAGTAAGTATTATCTCATCATGTGGAGCACCATATCATCTAGTGTGGGGTACAAGACTCATCCATGTGGAGTTTAAAAACTCATCTCATGTGGAGTTTAAAACTCATCTATACATAGGGTAAAAGACACATCCGTGTGAAGTTTTAAACTCGTGTCATATGGAGTTTAAAACTCATATGTGTATGGGGAACAAGACCCATCTATATGTAGCATATAGCTCAACCGGGTAAATAAATGAGGGGTACAAGACTCATCTATATAGAGCATAAGCTCATCTCAAACATATACAATAAAAATAATTCATTTTTTTAACAATCATCTTCATAAAATCTTATTTACAATATAATATTTCATTTGAATATACAATAACAACAATCATTCAAGACCACATAAATGTAGTAAATAAATCAATTCATAATCTATTATTGAAATTCATAAATCTCAATTTTAATAGAGTAAGGTTTTCGACAAAATATATATTTAGAAGAAAATACTATTCAAAATATCTAACTCTTTATCCATTCAAAATTCCCAAAATAAATGTAGCATGAAATTTTAAAGGGTGTGATTACTCACCTCTTGAAGCGTTCTTTGATAGTAAAAAAAGTTTCATATATGTCAATCGTTATTAACTGCTATTGTAACCGCAATCGTACTTTTGCTCCTCTATATTGAGTTTTTAATTCAGTATTTTTCTTCTTTGTATCTATTTGCATTTAAATATTTATAAGATAATTTGATAAGGTATTCTATATTTGTTGCACTAAACTCTTGTTTGTTACAAATAAAACAATTACATATTAAATTCATTTAGGATCGTTGTTTGTTTGGTTTTGTTTGACTCCTTAATAATAGATAATTAAATAACAAAAAGTTGTTATAATAGTTTTGTTTGTTATGATCTATTTCACAAAAAGCTTTAACAAACAAAACAATCTTCCTATTATTACTTATAAGTTTCTAACAAAAAAACCAACTTACTAATGTTACCTTATTTTAAGCAAATTCGTTATTGATAACAATTAGAGTATTATTATTATTAATATTATTATTATTATTATTATTATTAATCTATATATTATAACATTTTAAATTTTAATATTCTAATTATTTCTAGTCCTTTAATTTAGAATGTTACACTTTTCATCCTCAAACAGATGGGCAGATCAAAAGGACTATACAAATATTAGAAAATATGTTTCATGCTTGTGTTTTGGATCTTGGAGGTAGTCGGGATCAACATTTTCGTTGATGAAATTTGCATACAATAATAGTTATCAATCTAGTATTCATATGGTTTGAAGTTGGAGAAGCTAAACTAGTCAGTCCATAGTTGATTCAAGATGCCATTGAAAATGTTAAATTGAATCGAGATCACTTACCGATAGCTCATAATAGACAAAAATCTTATTCTTATAAGAGGTGTCGTCCCTTGGAGTTTTCAATGGGAGAACATGTATTCTTATGTGTTTCGCAAATGAAAGGGGTTTTGCAGTTTGTTAAGAAGGGAAAACTAAGACCAATGATCATTAGACCATTTGAAATTTTAGAGAGGGTCGAACCATGTAACACCCCGATTTTCAAAGCGAGGGTGTATTTTTTTTTTCAAAACAAATTAAAATAAAACAGAGAAATAAATAAGGTAACACCTTTGGATAAATAATTAAGTCATTATAATTTACAAGCAGCGGAAAAGTTTCTCCAAATATGAATACGAAATATTTACATATCAAAAAGTGGTACAGTCTTCCAGTTTAAAATAAACACAATACAAAAGAAAGACGTATGTTCCCTCTATGTCAACCTAATCTGATCATTCTACAAAACCTCTAAACACCCTGAGTGATCTCCACGCGCCCCGTAAGATCCTCCTAACATAGCTCCAGTCAAGCATTCCCATCTATATCCCCATCCACAAGGTATGAACCGGTAGGATCGTCCTGTCTCTCATCTGAGGGCAAAGCCCAGATTTCCACAATAGTTGTAAAGGGTCACCAACCGAAATTAACAGTTAACACATAACATTTAAGTTTTTAAATGCACAAATAACCTTTCCACTTAGCATGCACCTTAAAATGGTTTCCATATGCTAAACATGCATAAACAAAGTTGAAAATTGAAGTTTTTAACAAAACAGCATTGTTGTATTCGAATACAGCATCTCGGTATTCGAATACAAGGTTGTTTCAGCATTCAGCAGCAAAAACGGCATGCCTGTATTCGAATACAACAGTCTATATTCGACTACACAGCAAGTCAGTAGCAAAACAGCATGTCTGTATTCGACTACAGCAGTCTGTATTCGACTACACAGTAAGTCAGTAGCAAAATAGCATGTATGTATTCGAATACAGCTTCCTGTATTCGAATACACAGCAGACAGCAACAGAAAAACAGCAAAATTCAGCGTTTTTTAGCTTTTTAAAGGGTATCGAAACCAATCAACACTTACACACAAATCCAAACAATCATACTTAACAATTATAGCGCCAACACTACGACATCTTGAGTTTTGAAATGGTTTTGCAATCAATCACACTTACAAACAATTCCAAAACATCCACACTTGGCAATTATAACAAAATCACCACGACAATTTAAGTTTCGAAAAGGTTTTGCAATCAACCACACTTACACGCAATTCCAAAACATAACACTTAGCATTTTCAACACAATCACCACGACAACTTGAGTTTCGAAATAGTTTACAATCAATCACTCTTACGCATAATATCAACACATAACACTTAGCAATTTCAACACAATCATAAACTTGAATCAAACACGACTCACGTGCCAAGCACCCTAATGCAATGCGTATATGCCAAAATGCATGGACTCGGAATTCCAAACCAAAACCCTCCTCGAAGGGCCGTAAATCATAAATGTACCGCCTATCGTAGGCCAAAGTACCAATTACCGAGGTGCCACCTATCACGAGTCAGCACGATCTACTAAAAAATGTAAATCGTAAACGTACCACCTATCACGGGTCAGTACTATTTACCGAGGTGCCACCTATCACGGGTCAGCACGATTTACTAAAAGAAAAAGCCTAAGTCGTAAATGTACCGCCTATCATAGGCCAAAGTACTATTTACCGCGGTGCCACCTATCACGGGTCAGCACAACTTACCAAATAGTAAATTGTAAACGTACCACCTATCACGGGTCAATACTGTTTACCGAGGTGCCACCTATCACGGGTCAGCACAATTTACCAAAATGAAATGCATGAGCATACACTGACTCCATCCACAACAATCGTTAAATAAATGCAGATATTAAAAGATTCCCCATTTTTAATACTCATTTAACTTAAACCAATTTTCACACCAAACATTAAGCAAACAGACATATTAAGAGATTCCCCATTCTTAATATTCGTTTAACTTAAGCGATTTTCAAAACAACATTAAGTAACCAAGACATTAAGAGATTCCCCATTCTTAATATCCAGTTAACTTAAACGATTTCCAAAACGAACATTAAGTAAACAAGACATTGAGAGATTCCCCATTCTTAATACTCATTTAACTTAAAAGATTTTCACAAACAAACACACATTAAGCAAACAGAAATATTAAGAGATTCCCCATTCTTAATACTCTTTTAACTCCAACGATTTTCAAAACAAACATTAAGTAAACAAGACATTAAGAGATTTCCCATTCTTAATACTCATTTAACTGAAACGATTTTCACAAAACACACATTAAGTAAACAAGACATTAAGAGATTCCCCATTCTTAATGCTCATTTAACTTAAACGATTTTCACAAAACACGCATTAAGTAAACAAGACATTAAGAGATTCCCCATTCTTAATACTCTTTTAACTCCAACGATTTTCAAAACAAACATTAAGTAAACAAGACATTAAGAGATTTCCCATTCTTAATACTCATTTAACTGAAACGATTTTCACAAAACACACATTAAGTAAACAAGACATTAAGAGATTCCCCATTCTTAATGCTCATTTAACTTAAACGATTTTCACAAAACACGCATTAAGTAAACAAGACATTAAGAGATTCCCCATTCTTAATACTCGTTTAACTCTAATGGTTTTCAAATTCCACACAGAACAAACTAAAACCTATTATCAGATGCAATCCACAACTCACACCAAAACACATCAATTCATTTCTCCACAAAATCCAACAAACACATATCAAATTTCACCAGCATTAATTATGAATACATCAAATACGATGAACACAATCAACACCACATAACATTCAAACCTAACAAATTTCATTTACTCAAAATCATACATAAATGAGTTAAATTCATTTTTCTGCGAAACATCTATCAATATCACCAAAACCCCACATTAGAATTTCACCCATAAAGCATTAATCTCATTTTCCCCAAATCAACACTCTAACCCTAACAAATTCTTTTCCACACAACCACAGATAAGTCCCTAAATGCAAACTAAAAGTTTGGAAGGAGCCCTTACCTTCACGTTAGCTTTAACGTGCGATTACGTTGCCGCGGGTAAATTCGGTAAAATCTTCCGCTCGCAACGCCGCTTCCAAAGTTGGTTCCCTAGCACCGTAGCGTGGTAGTGAGCAACTTTCCCTTCTATCTCTTCGCAAAACGAAGCTTAGATCTAGGTGAAACGGGGAGGTTTGTGTTTGACGGTTTTGAAATCCCTAACACTATTTTTCTTTGTTTTCACACCAAAGAGGAAGTATGAAGCTGAGATCTTCTTGCTTTCTTACCATCTAAGCCTTGGGTTTCCATTCTTGAAGTCAAAGAAAGAAAAAGGAAGCAAAACCAATGAATGAAGAAAAAGGGA
Source organism: Cicer judaicum (assembly GCA_037974835.1). NCBI lineage: Eukaryota > Viridiplantae > Streptophyta > Magnoliopsida > Fabales > Fabaceae > Cicer > Cicer judaicum. The sequence continues at coordinate 1,722,434 of JBBPBS010000233.1, read as the reverse complement.
GAAGGAGAATACACGAGGCAGAGGAAGAAGGAGAAGTTTTCACGTTTTCTTTCTTTTGCCTTTCTTTCCTTTCCTTTTCTTTTCTTTCTTTTTCCTTCTTTTCTATTTTCTCTTCTTTCTATTTCCTCCTCTTTTTCCTCCACACAAACATATATATATATATATATATATGTTCATATATATATATTAATTATAATTAATAAATATCTCAAAATATCTAGAGATTTATTAAAATTACCATTTCGCCCATAACTTCCCAAATCACTTTTTGTTAAAAATATATACTCTCGTCGCAACTCAATTGACAGATGCAATTTTTAGCAGTCCAAGGTATTTTTAATGAAACTGCTCAAAATTTAATTCTTCGTAAAGGATTCACCGCAATTAATTTAATTTATTTATCGACGAGTAATTCTAATCGGGCATCAAAATATATTTTTGGGCATTTAAGCTCACAAAATATTGATAACTTGGCTAAAAGCCTCCGAGTTCAATACCCAAAATACACTAAAATACATAAAGTGTAATTTAAAATTATGGGTCTTACAAACCACTAGTGTATCGTTTGGCACTTCCATCAGATCTCTCGGAAGCTCATTCAGTCTTTCATATTTAGATGCTTTAGAAGTATCTTCATGTCATTTCTCATGTGATTAATCATGAAGATGTGCAATTAGAGGAGAGTCTATCATATGTTGAGCATCCAATAGTTATATTAGATCATCAAGTGAGCCATTTAAGCTCAAAGGATATTGTTTCAATAATAGTTCTTTAGCGTGGTTCATCCAATGAAGAATCTACTTGAGAACCCGAAGAAGTCATACGTGCAAAATAGCTACACTTATTTTGAAACTCAAGGTTAGTAATAGAAAAAAGAAAATCAAAGAAATTTGAGCACGAATTTTCAGAACTGAAGGAGATTGAAATGCATTGTTTCATTAATAAAATTAATAATAATATTAATAAATAAATAAAACAAACCAAACCCAAACTTTCCACCTCGCATTCATTTTCACACTCAACCTTTTCCCTCCTTCTTCTCTCTCTCTCAGCCACACCAACCTCTCTCCCATTTTTATTTTTATTTTTTACTTCCTTACTTTCTATCTTCCTCACTCACAGGTTTTTCTTTTCATCACATTCATACTTTCTTTTTTCATGCATTATTACAATTGGTATTATATTTTATATCATATATCTCTCCCTCACTTTTCTTATCTCATTTCATTGTTTTTGTTTTTCTTAATTATTTTCGGTGCAAAACAAATAAACTTTAACTTGGAATAATGGAGGGGTAACAACATCATCGTAGAAGAAGAGTTGGTGTAAATGGAGAAATTGGAAGAGTCACAGTTGCATCACGGAATTCTATTAGCAACGGTGTTTACAATATGACTCGTGCTATTCCTTTTCGCGTTCCTAATAGAAATATGATTTCACCATATGTTGAAGATTGCCATCTTATCTTTTGTGAAAGCAACATCCATCCTACCAGGATCAATAAAGTGGTTCAACGATAATGTAGAAATATTTCAAATGACTTGTTCCAAGATGGTCACTATACTTTTCAAGAAAACAATGTTAATCAAAGCAATCAAATTCTAACAAGACGAAACGTCGAAGCATCTACTCATAATTTTGAAATAATCAAGATTGAAGAAAAAATGATAACTGAGACTACTACATCGTCATGTTTTATATGTCTTGTGGATTTGTCCATTGGATCGACAGCAATTCGCTTGTCCAATCCATGTTCGCATATTTTACACAAAAATTGTATAATGAAATGGCTCAATATATCAAGCACATGCCCTTTATGTCGTAGGTCTATCTCGTAAATTAGTTTTTAGTTGCATTATCTCATCATACTATAGATTTGTGTCAATAAATCTTGTTAACCATTTCTAGCTTAACGTGTTTGCGTAGTTTCTTTTGTTTCTTTTTTTTCTTTTTTTGTTCATAGAAATTCTTTTTATTATATTTGAACTTCTTATATTTTCTCTTTCCTTTCTATATTTTCTCTTCCCTTTCAATTTAGAGTATCAAATTTTAATCAAGAAAAAATTAAAATTATCCACTACGTCCAAAAAAATATTAACACTATCCAAGAGTACAATTCAAGAATTAAACAATTATCATCGATATTAGTGAACATTACACTATGTCATTTACCCTCAAATTAATAGTGTATTCAATTTCGATAACGTTCAATTGTTAATAATCAATAGTTGATGAAAGCTATTTTGTATTCTTACACTTAACTCTTTTGCTAATCAATGTAAAAAATCTTGACAATTATTTTAAAACGGACGAAAAAAATTGAAAAAATAAATCACTTCGCTTTAAGATTTAATACAAATAAGTAACCTTAAGTTCAATTCCTATTTTTTATCATTTCATAAGTATCTTCAACTTCAATTCTACTATACTTTTGATTTTATTCAACTAATCAACTATCTTAATTAACATTTAAAAGAATTTAATTATCAAATTCACTATTGTCAAAAAAAAAACAATATTCACTATGTGGTGGATATTAACTTTTTCTCTGTTTTACATAATAAAATTTTATTATGCTGATGTCGATTTGTGCATAGGCTTATATTTGGATAAGCATATGAGAATTACATCAAATGAGAAGTGGTTTGTAAATATGACATACAAACCATCAACATCAAACTAATTACATACTTAGTAAAGAAAACTATGTCATTAGCATGAGTAGAATAAAATGTAAAAGAATATAGACATACTCAAAGTGTGAGGTATGAACTCAATTGTAGAATTTTCCTTCCCAAGGTGTACTTTGACAACCAAATATGGTAGCAAATCATCCAAACACATTGCTATCTGATGAAATTACTTGCACTTACTTCATCCATGTTCCCGTAATAGAGATGAAATTTTGTTGTGGCAGAAAAAGTAATTAATTACACAAGACATACAACTTATAAGCGGATTAGGTGTCAACCTCAGACTATGGATCTCATATTTAATAGATTATAATAGATAAGGCTATTCAAAAAATAGACAAATACAGAACACCACATAAAAGTTATGGGAAAAAGTTTACAGTAAATATGTAAATATACTACTGCTTATTATCACCTTAAGTTGTTCCCGAAGCCAAACTTCCATAATACTTCAGAAAACCAACTCTGCATAATGGCAAAGCAGATGCGTTCCAAACAATATTTTAAAAAAAAGGACCAAATTGGTCAGTTGACCAAGAACTGGTCAGTTAGCCGAATGGGTTGATCTCGGTTATATTGTTGTCTTGTTGAATCAAAATATAAGCTTCAACTATGATTGGTTCAACCATTTTTCATTTTTTTTACATTTTATAATTTACTTTTTCTAATTAATACACTTTTTACTTTTTATATATTGAATTATCATCCAATTCAACTGTGGTTCAAAAAATATTGCCTCTTCTTCCTGTGTATTCGGAAGGGGCGAACCGGTTGATGATCCTTTGGCTATAGCCATGAGATACTTAAGTTCTCATTTCATCATTGATATTCTATCAATTCTTACACTTCCTCAGGTATCTTGAACTCAAAGTTCTTTTTTATAGTTAGGAAAATGCTAAAGAGTGAAAAGTACTTATTGAGAAATTCAGTTTCTTAAGTTATCAATGTATTAAAAGTTGAAAATAGCGCAGTATGCGCCGAGACTATTGCGAATCTATCCATTGTTCAAAGAAGTAACAAGCACTTCTGGTATATTGACTGAGACAGCATGGGCTGGAGCTGCTTATAATCTTTTTCTTTATATGCTAGCAAGTCATGTAAGTTTATTTTGTTACATATAATCACAAAAAATCTAATTTTATGTATTTTCCTTGTTACTATCCTAAGTTTTATGATAAAAAAACTATATATAAATGTGATGTATCAGGTTGTTGGAGTTTTTTGGTACTTTTTTTCGATAGAATCGCAGTTGCGTTGTTGGCATCGACAATTGAAGTATAGTGCATTCTCTGATGATTCATATTTGAGCTGGGGAGGACAAGTTAATTCGAGTGTTTTTTCGCTTCTCAACAATGCCACTACTTGTCCTTACACTAATCCTGATGACATCATTGATCCAATGGTTTTCAATTTTGGAATATTCATCGATGGTCTTAAATCTCCTGTTGTTGAATCTAGTACTAATTTTCATCATAAATTCTTCTACTGCTTTTGGTGGGGTTTGCGCAATTTAAGGTTTGTGATTGATCTTCTATGCTCTTAACTGTATTATAAGAAATTATGTATAATGAGAGAAGCTTTCTATATGCTGTTTCTCTAAGCTCATGAAAAGTAAACATAAATTATATATTCACCAATGTTTTGGAAATATCTCACAAAGTGAACACAAATTGCCAAGTTTTGGGCGCATAACTGATTAGACAAACATTGGAAAGTCGACAAATAACACAAGAGTGAAAGGATCAAGTCTACATGATGCACATAGCCATTTCAATCAACACAAGCACACCAGATATCTACCTCATTCACAAGAGATTTAAATTTTGACTCCACCAAACATTATATAGGAATTCTATAAAATAATCCAAACTTGATCAAGACTATAGAACTCAGTACAAGATAAAATTGAGTTACAGAAAAGTTCATGATGAAGAGGAGATGTGAACAAGTCTATTGTAGGCAGGCAATATTACCTTTGAGCTTTTTACTCACATGATAATACATAACTCCAACCACTATACCAAAACTCCCTTTTGTAGGAAATAGAAAATAACTACCAATTATACAGCCCTGCTGTTCGGATGCCATAGGCTTCTTTTGATCTATTATACTGATGATATAGAAATATGGGAGCCAACCCTGCCATCTGTCAACCATTATGCTGCCCTGCTGTTTTGATGCCTATGGCATGAATTATGTAACACATAATTGATGTCAATAAACACATTTTTCTTCCATTATACTATATTATGATAAGTTCTCATCATAATGCTCCTAAGGAGGTCAGAGATGTAAAGTCCAGTGCCTTTGTGAGTGTCATTATATTTTATAGATACTAAGCTCTAAAGTGATTAAATCTAGATTTACAAAAGGTCATCACTCAGTCATCATCTATAACGTAACATTGACTGCAAGAATATAATCTTTTGCTTCCTTTCATGATATAATAATCAAAATATATCTCTTCTAAGTTATGTTCGGTCATTAATTCCTGCACTTGAATATAGAAAGGGGCAATTAATTTGAAGCGAAAATTCAGTATATAAGTATATTACTCTCTAGTAAGCCTCATAAATAACCTATTGCTTTAGTTTCAATTAATCAAATCAATTATAAAAATCAAGAGAGAGAATTAAAAAACAAGGTTATTAATTCATTAGTGACCGTTGAATGAAAAAACAGCCGTATATTTTATATAATCTTAATATATACAGCTATTGAGATTCAAAATAAAATAAATAAAAAAATATCGAATCTAAATAAAAGATTTACAGATTTTATTACCGTTGACCGTCGTTCCCGCTGGTGAGCGCTTGATACTTACTTGTCATCCAAACAATACCGTTGAAAAGCAAAACCTAGTAATTATAGCTATAAATATGGGTACTTACTACTCTCTTGTTGTGTTCGTAATAACTCTAATTGCTGTTCTTGTGCTGTTGAGATCAATCAAATTCACACAACATTCTTCTTACTTTCTCTGTGTCTTCATTCTTTTTGTTTGTTCTTTCAAGTGTGGCTTTTCGTTTCCGATCAAATTTCCCAAATTAGGTTGAATTGAGTTGAGTCGGTCTTCTCACTTTTCGCTTCTGAGAGATTTAATCGCTATCACCGCTGATTATTACTTTCAATCTCCCTCAATCACAGGTTTGTCTTTTCATCACATTCATACTTTCTTTTTTCATCCATTACTTTCTTCTTTTTCTTAATGAAACCGATTACTTTTTGTTTTTTATTTTGGGTGAAAAAACTGTTCACTTTAATTATCAATCATTATTATAATTGGTATTATATTTTCAGTGCATATATCTCTCCCTAACTTTTCTTATCTCATTTCCTTGTTTTTGTTTTTCTTAATTATTATCAGTGCAAAACAAATAGACTTTAACTTGGCATAATGGAGTGGCAACAACATCATCATCGTAGAAGAAGAGTTGGTGTAAATGGAGAAATTGGAAGAGTCCCAGTTGTATCAAGGAATCCTATTAGCAACGATATGACTCATGCTATTCCTTTTCGTGTTCCTAATAGAAGCATGATATCGCCATATGTTGAAGATGGTCATCTTATCTTTTGTGAAAGCAACATCCATCCTACTAGGATCAATAATGTGGTTCAACGATATAGTAGGAATATTTCAAATGATTTGTCCCAAGATGGTCACTATATTTTTCAAGAAAACAATGTTAATCAACACAATCAAATTTTAACAAGAAGAAATGTCGAAGAATCTAATCAAATTCTAACAAGAAGAAACATCGAAGAATCTAATCAAATTCTAACAAGAAGAAATGGCGAAGAATCTACTCATAATTTTGAAAGCATCAAGATTGAAGAAAAAATGATAACTGAGACTACTACAACGACATGTTCTATATGTCTTGTGGATTTTTCCATTGGATCGACAGCAATTCGCTTACCTAGTCCATGTTCGCATGTTTTTCACGAAAATTGTATTATAAAGTGGCTCAATATATCGAGCATATGCCCTTTATGTCGTAGGTCTATATCGTGAATTAGTTTTTATTTCATCATAATATAGATTTGAGTCAATACTTCTTCTTGACCATTTCTAGCCTAGTTTGTTTGTTTAGTTTCTTTCTATAGACTTTTGTTTGTACTTTTTTTTTTTAATAGAAATTATTTTCAATATATTTGAACTTCTTATATTCTCTCTTGCCTTTCTCTCATTATTCTTATCTAATATATAATATATGTGAGATATTTTGTTTAAGATATCACTTTTTAATATTATTTACATTAATTCTGTCATTAAATGTCAATAAATATCATATAATTCAAATATCCTTATATTTATTGATTAACTTGCAAAATTCAAATATGAACTATAAAAAAATTAACTTTTTACAATAAAAATATAATTTAATTAACGTATGTTTTTTGTTTTTTAAATATTCGATTTAGAGTATCAAATTTTAATCAAAAAAAAAGAAATTAAAATCACCCAATCCTTCGAAAAAAATATTAACACTATCTAGAAGTACAATTCAAGAATTAAACAATTATCATCGGTATTGGTGAACATTGGACTATGTCATTTACTCTAAAATTAATAGCGTAATTTGGATAACTTTCGATTGTTAATAGTCAATAGTTAATGAAGGCTATTTTGTCTTCTTACACTTATTCATACATTTAACTCTTGTTAATCAATGTAAAAAATGTTGACATTTAAGAATCAACTTCAATTCTACTGTACTTTTGATTTTGTTCAACTAATCAACTATTTCAATTAACATTTAAGAGAATTTAATTATCAAATTCACTATTGTCAAAAAAAATATTCACTATGTGGTGAATATTAACGTTTTCTGTTTTACATTTTATTATGCTGATGTCGATTTGTGCATAGACTTATATTCGGATGGAGCATGTGGAAATTACATCAAATGAGAAGAGGTTTGTAAATATTACATACAATCCATCAACATCAAACTAATTACATCCTTAGTAAAGAAAACTATGTCATTAGCATGAGTAGAATAAAATGTAAAAGGATATAGGCATAGTCAAAGTGTGAGGTATGAACTCAATTGTAGAATTTTGCTTCCCAAGGTGTACTTTGACAACCAAATATGGTAGCAATTCAACCAACCACATTGCTATCTGATGAAATTACTTGCACTTCATCCATGGTCCCATAATAGAGATGACATTTTTATGTGGCAAAAACAATAATTAATTACACAAGGCATACAACTTATAAGTGGATTAGGTGTCAACGTCAGACTATGCATCTCATATTGATTAGATTATAATAGATAAGACTATTCAAAAAATAGACAAATACAAAACACCGCATGAAAGTTATGTGACAAATGTGCACAGTAAATATGTACATATACTACTACTTATTATCACCTTAAGCTGTTCTCGAAGCCAAATTTCCAAGTTTTCCAAGTCTCTATTCACTAGTTCGGCAGATAGCAGACCAAACAAAAATGGACCAGATAAGGTTTGACCTAGTTTTATGTTTGCATTTGTACTATAATTTTCTTGTCACAGCATGTTTGAAACAATGGGAATTTAAGATAGATTAAGCATATCTACGAATTTTGATATGATATAGCATCCCATCTTTGTAAAAATCTAGATGGGAAGTAATGAGACTAAACCAGAACACATTTAAGCAGCCTCTTGCAGAGATTTCTTCTTTTCTATTGATAATCTGGCAACATCTCTCAAATCACCATTAGGCCCTCTTTCATTAAAATGTTCTCTAAGAAATTCCACAGCCATGAATGTAAGAGCTGAAGCCGGAATGTACCACGCAATTCTGGGGATGCTACCCCTAAACATCCCCTTCATGCCTTCCCTGGCCCATATATTGTACATTGCATCCAACCAACCATTATACCTAATACAACAATACATAAAGAAAATTACCATCAATTTAGCTTTAGTCCATCAAAAACATTACAACTCCCCACACATAAAAACAGCCCTTTTCATTATGAATTTATGGAAAGAAAAATGTGAGACAAGGTATATATTATTATTCTGAAGATGTCGATAATACTTCAGAAAACCAACTCTGCATAATGGCAAAGAAGATGTGTTCCAAACAATGTTTTAAAATAAGGACCAAATTGGCCCGTTGACCAAGATGGTCAGTTAGCCAAATGGTTTGATCCCGGTTTTATTGTTGTCTTATTGAATCAGAATAGAAGATTCAACTACGATTGGTTCAACCATTTTTCGTTTTTTTACATTTTTTAATTTACTTTTCTATTTAATACACTTTACTTTTTATTTATTGAATTGTTATCCAATTCAACCGTGGTTGAACCAATTGAATCATGACCCAGAGGTCTCACCAGTTCAAAAAATACTAGCTCCAAAAAACAATCATTAAAGAAAATTAAGTAGACTAGTTATGGAAATGAATTTGATACATTAAAGTTGAACCCTGAACTTGCAGCCTGGTTTTGACGACATCCAAAGGAGTGGTGAGATATGCACTGAGACCTGTTTCATTGTTTGCACAAAAAATTAATTATACTGAACAAATCACTGCTAGGAGAAGTTAAGTACATAGATTAAAGGCAAAGCCAGGACATACCACCAGCTAATCCTCCTAAAACCAGCCCCTCAAATGAATTATTAACCTGCCATTTGGAGCTAGATATCCATCTTTGCTTCCCGTACTCTGTAACATCTTTCAAAGCTTCATAGAACACAACCTTTAACAATTGCATAAAAAGTTATTCAAAATCACATTTGCACAAATATTACAAAACAAATAATTTACTTCTAGAAACATCTGTGTTTTCACACAGTATTTCAAATACATATATTTACATGATTGCAGAGTTTGGATCACACTTACAGTTTATGATTGAACATAATACATTCGAAATGAAATGAGTCAGAAATACAATGACAGGTAGTTGGATGTAAAAATGACATCATCACAGGCAATATATGATGTATATGAATTTAAATCTTATCATTCCAAACAAATTTCATACAAATTTTTTCTTATTTTAGACTCCAAATAAATAGGAGTTTGTCTATTTAGCCCTAGAAAAATTGGCCAAAGTTAATCTTCTTGGTTTTTTACAGTACAATGCTATAGAGATTCAAAAATAAATATATATTTTTATTCAATGCTTAAACAAGTGCCATGTGTGGCAGAGAAATTAATAAATCTTTAAATCAGGCCCATAAAAAGGAAGGTTCCAATATGGATCAGGTCATAAAGAGTGGTTGGACCTATAAAGACTATACTTGAATTTTGAATAATGCATCCAATTCCAATATCTATGTCTAATCAGTAATCATAAAGATATTCTTTACTTCAATTTCTGACTGACCTAACCCATTTTAAAGTTTAGCTACGACACCTTCTGTGAACTAGCAGTGACAATTGTATCAGACAATAGACTTTTAATAAACTGAAAGAGGACCATGTAAGAGAATGTTTAAAATTACCGAATGAAAATGTTGAATACAATAGATTATAGAAGAGTTAAGGCTTATTTGTTTAAGCTTTTGAATAAAAAAAAAACAAGTGATTCTAAGATGGCGTAAAAAAAATTTAATTTTAGAGATTTATGTAAAGCAGAAGCATTTTTTCATTTAGTTACTATTATAAAAATCATTTTTTATGTTAACATTTAGGGTGGCTTCTAAGGGGACGGTCCAACAAGTCCCTTACTGGTGGACCACTATAAAAAACAATTAAGAGTAATTAGACCAATCAAGGTTACACATACTATTATACACCATATACACTAGATCACTGCTCTCTTCTTTTTTCTCTCTCCCCTCTTCCTCTCGATTCTTTTCCACGACCACCATAACAATTGAAAACTCTGATCTGACAAATCTAGTTGAAGTTAACTAGCTCGGCAAAATCATCAGAGCCACCACCACACCACTGTCATGTAGCTCCAGCGCCAGCGCCACACCTCTAATCTCAACAACCCACTTTCTCATCTTTCCTCATCCTTATTCCTTTGAATCTTCTCTCACCTTCAACAACAACACTTTTCTTCCTTGTTCCTATCACTCACTTTTCTTCCTTGTTCCTATCACTCCCTAATAAATTTAGTATTCCTACTGAAAGGAAAATCTGAACCTCTTCAAAGACAAATTCCACTACTCCTCTTCTCCTTTTATCAACGTAAATCTCGCTGACAGCGGTGGGGAAGCAGTGATGTCAAGTTGGATCAGTCAGTGAAAAGGAGCGCTCACATAATGTGCGACATTTATCATGGATTTGCTAACTGAAATTCCAACAAACAGCCGCATGAAAGAAAAATACAACACTTTTTGGAACTCTTTTTCTGCTGGAACTCATAGTCCACACAGTGCTCTTTTTCCACGAGACCTTGTGATTGAGGGTAAGAAAAAGGACTTCTGGTTGCTGTTCCTGCTGAGATGAAGAGGATGATGGATCTGATTTTTCAATTGTTATGGTGGTCGTGGCAGAGAAGACAGGAAGAGGTGTGTGAGAGCGAGAATACAAAGGAGGTGTGATTTAGTGTATATGGTGTTTAATAGTATGTTGAGCATGATTAGTCTAATGGCTCTTGATTGTTGTTTATAGTACCTGTAAGGGATTTGTTGGAGCCCTTACCTTATAACCGTAAACCCTAAACCCTTACCTTATACTTAATAGTTACAACTTATTTTGAGAAACTAGTTAAATTAGCTTGCTATTATAGTAAAAAATCTGTTGTTTTTTAAAATTCTGATTTTTTTTCCAAAAACTTAGAGCCGGTTTGTTGCAGATTATTTAATAAAAAAATCACTTTTTTAGGAGATCAGAGAGAAAATTAGAAAGGTGATTTTCACTATTATATACAAACACAGATAAGCTTTTGATTCACATAAAAATCCTAAACAAATTGATAATCACTTTTATTTTAATTTTTTTAAATGGATCCTTAAACAAACACCTAAAACTTCTAAAGTGATAAACTTTATATAAAAATGATTGTTTTTCAGGGAAAAAAGTTGAAGCATACAAGCTCTGAATCTAATAAATAAAACTTGATGTGTAATGTATAATACCATAAGGCCAGCGAATGGTACATCTCTTGCCAGTGTAGACAAATATCTGCAGAAGCAAGCAAAATAACAAATTAGAATCATCCATACGCAAGTCTTCATACAATCTAAAGATTAATTGTTGAAAAATTGAATTTCCTCAATCCAACTATTGAATTGAAAACTTTCATATATTAGATCAAGTCTTCAAATTTTCACATGATTTTAAAACAATTGATACTTCATCGACTCCTTTACGTCTAAAGTAAAATATCAACTATTAGATTAGATTTGATTAGATTAGATACATACATACATATATAATATAATATATATATGAGTGTCTAACTATCTATATTTGTATGCATAGCATAACATAATTCAACTGGTTATTTTAGTCAATAGTAAACTGTTCTCGCTCTTGAGAAATATCATAATTCATCTAAAATAGCATTATCAGATCAGATATATTCACAAAATCATTTTACATAATCTGAAATAGCATTATCATCTTATCACACTTATTACAATATACGAAACAAGTTATGTTAACAATACCTTAATGGTGCCTAGAGTACTATATATTGTCTAGTGATGTTAGATTACAGAAAAAACTATTGTCTACAGATGTGTTTTTAAGACTCTATTAAATAAGAAGGATTTGAAATACTAGTAAATTATATAACTCAAGATTACATCATCAAAAGACATTAGTGTTTCTAGTTTATACCCTGCATATAAACCCTTTAAGCCCTGTGTTTTCCATATTGAGCAGCCTGCATGGAACAACCCTTTATAATAATCATATATTTCTGCACCAGGCTTTACTACAATGCCATTCTTCATTGAACTAGAACTCCAAGATGTAATTGTGCCTTGAACTTGCATGCGCTGCTTTATCACTTCACATGGAACGTACACAACAGAACCAAGTGTATCTCCTGAAAATATAGTGAAAAAAATAAGGCAGATTTGAGCCTTTTATCGCACACTAAGATGGTTATAGATACCATACTCCATAAACCTTAAAATTTAGTAAGAGTAAAAATATATCTCCCAGAGCAGCATCGCATTATGTAAATATGTGCATTGACAATCAATCATTATTTGTCCAGAAATGAAGTGCTCAGACAGTGTACTAAATAATTCAACTTATTTGCAAAAAGAAATGGGAAAAAGCATTGACACAATCAGACAGGTGACATTACACAACTGCTTTCACACAAATGCCCCTGTCAGTGACTCAATTTGTAACTTCTGGAACTCAAAGAGTCAAAATACAAAGTATTACTATTAGATGCTCTAAATCAGCTTACCAACAGCTCCAGCAATGAAATGTGCCCAATGGCCCCCAAGGCTAGGATGCGAATCCTCAATCCACTTTTTAGTGGACTCTATGACACCAAAATATGTTGCACCAGTTGCAAGAGACCCAGTAACACCAGGTATTACACCCCTGTAAAAGCCTAAGCAATTTTAAATCAATCATAAGGCACAAATAGTTCAAGTTTGAAGTCCAAAGTCTACAACAAAGTATCCTTTTGATATTAACCTTGATTTTAAATTCAATTCATCAGTATGTAAAAGCATGCATGGTTTTGACTTACCCTTAAACTTGGTTTTTCAGCCAAAAACTCAAACAATTTGAATACAAGGATTTTTTTAAAGCAAATAAGCTGACCTAAACATGCACTAAATGTCATTTTAACATGAGGAAATTTCATAATTAAAATACAAAATACCCATATCTGGGACAAAAATATTAAATAATCAAAATAGTTTACCTCTTAATCCATCAACCTGCCAGACAGACTGCACCATCTGCAATATGCCTTTCTGGTTCTAATATCAAATGATATTCCCAACAAAAGAGAAAAGCTTTAGATGGAAGTATATACGAACAGCAACTTGTACGCAAGATTTTCAAACTGAGTGTCCATATCAAGAACAATTAATGAAATCACAGTCTAATTTATCTATAGGCTACTATAATACCTTAACACCATTTAGAATAGCTTGACTTTGTATTCTTGTTTTGATGGTATCTACCGGATGCATAATTCCTTCTCCAAAAGCGCCTGCAACAGCTCCCCATACAAACTCCTTCCATACTTCAATACCATAATATAGTAAAATTAGTTCAAATCATAAATTTAAGAAAAACAAAATAAAGTTATACCTAATTTGTTTTGTAATAATAGTCAGGCTCAGGTTGGCGAGTGAAATGAGACACAAAAAGGACATTGCCGGATAGGCACTGCATAATGCCAAGAGATACTATGTGTCACAAAAATAAAGGCCCAAAATTACTTGTTGGGCTGTAACTGCAAAACTTCCAGAGAGAGCATTTTTTTTTTAAGTAAAAATGATCACCCCCTACTCAACAAAAACCCCTAATAATCAGATTGTAATATTAAAATTGAGTTTAATTAATCTGTACTGTCAGTATAAAAAACCTTCACACATAGATAATTGTGGAATAGAGCACTACATTGGACCTCATGCAGCATTGAATTGGACCTCATGCAAGCAACTTTCAAGTGAACAACTTATTCCCTGTCTAGACATAAAATCGCAACAACAAAATCACATCTTATGCTAATGCTGTAATTCATGACTCAAACAAGCACATTTAAATTCATCAATTAATTAAATTTCATAACATAACATCACTTTATCTCAGTTAGAAAATTTCTTCCAACTTAGGTTTATCAGAAAGCAAAATCCCTTCAGTTACGAATAAGAACAAACAACTCACCAGCAAAAAATTCGAATAACAGCATTCATCAATGAAAAGGAAAAATAAAATTAATAATTCCGAAATTGAACCTATCTAGTATCAAAATATTGGAACTAAATGTTAATTGAGCTGAATTTGTGCATACTTATTTTCGAAAAATTGAAATGACGAGGAAAAAAGAAATCAATCATATGAATGGTTCACTCGTTTAAAGCGAGTTGTTATCATTCATGAATCAACAGCTTACCAAAGAAATGGACATGGGAAAGTTTCTTCGAAGCTTGAGCTTCATTGGAAGTGGAGCTCTGAAGTGCCATTGATCAAAAAACAACCACTTCTTCTGGTTTAGGGTTTTGAAAGAGCGCGCTTAGATTTTTATGATGAAAGGTGAATAAATAATATTTTTTTAATTGGGGAAGGAGATTTTTTATTAATCAATTATCGGGAATTAGAAACTCTATATTGAATTATAACAATCCTAAACTCTCTTTTTTTATGTAAAAAGGTGAAGAAATATTAAAGTGGAGAAAGAAGTAAAAGAAAATTAGAGAGAAAAAACTGTTATTTTTAATTTAATTTCTTTAATTATTTTAGAGAATAGAGTTTTTAAAGACAATGATTTAGATTATAGTTTGATATCTTTATAATTATTTATCTCTCACTTTATTTATTTATCTCTCATCTTTATTTTGGATTTTTTATCAATATATCTTAGTTTTTAGGATTGTTAACCAAAATATCCCACTTTTTAATTTGGTTACTAAAATATACTACTTTTTTAGAGCTTACTTGAAAACCCTCTCTAGGGGAGCAAACTACCAAAGACCAAATTTTTCTCCTAATAGGAGGTTGCTGGACGGGCATGCGACCTCCTAAAGGGATTTTATAAATTTTTTTAAATAATTTTATATATTTTATCTAATTGTTAAATAATAATAATTATTATTATTATTAATTTTTATTATTAAAAATTGTTATAGTTAAAAATAATTATAATTATAATTAAATTAAAAATAATTATAATTATAATTAAATTAAAAATAATTATAAGTAAATTAAAAATAATTAAAAATTACATAAAATAAATAAAACCATTTAAAAAAAATTAAATTATTATTATTTATTAATTTTTAATAATAATAACAATAATAATAATTAATAATTATTATTATTTATGTATTATTATTATTTAACAATTACATAAAATATATATAAAACTATTTAAAAAAATTTATAAAATCTCTTTGGGAGGTCGCATCCCCGCCCAGCGACCTCCTACTAGGGAAAAAAATTTGGTCTTTAGTAGGTTGCTCTCCTAGAGAGAGTTTTCAAGTAAGCTCTAGGGCATTTTAGTAACCAAATTAAAAATGAGACATTTTGGTTACAATCCTAAAAATTAGGATATCTTGGTAAAAAAATCCGTTTATTTTTTTTTTATTTTAGTTTCTCTCTTCTTTAATAACCATACAACCTTATTTATCTCTCCCTTCATTTATTTATCTCTCATCTTTATTTTTTTATTTTGGTTTCTCTCTTCTTTAATAACATTATTGTAGATGTATTGCAGCATGGATCCAAAAACAAGATGGTTTTACAACCTTATAGTCCAAAAACAAAGCAATTACTCTTTAATATTTTACAAGATGGTTTTTAAAACTAAAAAAACACAAACAACAAAATAAGTTAGTTGATAGTATATGAACTTATATAACACATAGTAGATAAGTTGATTGATAGTTAATAGAAGATATGTTATCAATTTAAATTGTTGGATAAAATTAGTACTTGAACTAACTCATGAATAAAAAAATTCTCAAAAACAATAAAATTTAAACATAGGAATTGTTAATTTGCATTCACCTGATTTTATAAAAGTGCAAGCTAGCAACCTCTTTTTAGGTTTTTGGACTATAAATACAACAATTTCTTTTAAAAAAAAAACTACTTAATTGAGAGAATATGATGTAATTTACTCTTTTAAGTTAAAAGTTCTTATTTTATTGTTATTATTTTTTCTTTCTTAATTTTCTTATAATGAACTTTCTACTTTTTAAAATTTTCTCATCGGTGATTTTACATAAAGTTTAGTATATTGTTTGTTTAATATTTTTATTACGTTAGTGGTAATTTTGAGTTTAAGAAATATTATTATTTGTTTGTACCCTAAAAAAATATTATTCTTTGTTTTATTTTATTATTTCAAATGAAAAACCCTCTCTTACGGTTTGTGTCTAAACCTCATGTTGCATCGAAAGATGAGGGAGATCATCAAGAACGTAGCTCTAAGAAGATCATAAGGGGAAAATTGTTTTACACATGATACTCAGGTGCCCATAAGGTATGCTGATATAGTAGAAGGTAACTCTAATTCCAAGGAGCAACAACATAAGGATGAAGATCTACACGATGAACAAATGAAAAATCGTGAGGAGTAGGATGAGGAGAATGTAGGGATTTACGTGGTGGAACAAAAGATTTGGGACATTGAATGCCCTAACTTTGTAACTTCCAAGAGTGAAGAGACCATAATTCAAATACCATGTAAAAGATGAATTATAGTGAAGATGCTTGGATGAAAGATTGAATTCAAAGCTTTAAATACACGGTTTAAATAAATGTGAGTTAGGAATGGTGTTATAAGCATTATAGACCTCAATAGTGAGTATTTTCTTGTAAATTTTGCAAATAAGGAAGATCAAGTCAGAGCAATCAGGGAAGGATTGTGGATGATCTATAATCACTACCTTACATCGAGGGAGTGGAGCTCAGATTTCCATCTTTCTTGTGACTTCATTAAAAAAGTTTATGTTTGGGTCAGGTTCTTTGTGTTGCTGTTGTTTAGGGATTTCGAAAAAAAACTTTTTAAAAATATTTTATGCCACCAAAATTATTAATGGGTTGAGTCGCGACATAGGTCGCTCTCTTTAAGACGTTTCGAGGCATTTCCCAAATTGTGTAAGACAGACTATCAACCACGAAGTTCCTAGGATAAAACAGCTCAGATACTCTGTATCAAAGTTCTACTACACCATAGAAAACTGTTCTAGAATTACACCCTCAATATGTGAGTTGAATGACTGCCACTCGTAATATGCCACTAAGACCACTCGAACGAAATAGAAGAAAAGGTAAGAAGGGGGACAAGAGAGAAAAGCCTTAGATACAAATAGCTTTTGGTATGATTTTCCAACTCGTAATATGGCACTAAGACCACTCGAACGAAATAGAAGAAAAGGTAAGAAGGGGGACAAGAGAGAAAAGCCTTAGATACAAATAGCTTTTGGTGTGATTTTCCAACTGAGGAGAACCCTCTATTGATAGAGGAAATCTGCAACTGGATTTGAGAAAATAAAGGGTCCATCTGAATGTGCGCTCCAAGATTTGACCTTACAAACGTGCGCTCCAAAACAGTTGACCATCCAAAATGTGCGCTCCAAACTTAGGGTTTTGACTTTGAGTTTTGTATGGGCAACAACACATACGTGAGACCAAAGATTAGGGTTTTGACAGGGCAAAAATAGACGCATGAATTCAGGAAAGAAGACTAGATCAGATATTTAATGTTGACTTAGTGGAAGGCAATTACGTAATTAACGTAACAATAGGAGATAAAAACACAAGCATTATTTTAATTTAAATAAATAAATAATTTATTAATTTTTCATATACTAAAAAATAATAATACACCACTTAGCCAAAGCCAAAGCCAAAGCCCAAGGTCAGCTCAACCCGGCCGAGTCGAGCTGGTCGGACGAACAGCAGCAGCGACGCGCGTGTGTGGTGGTCAACTTTGTATGCGTTCTCCCTCCTTTACAATATTGGGGTTCCCCTTGCGGCACACCCCAAGGTACATACTGTAAGACCCATAATTTTAAAGTGTACTCTATGTAATTTGGTGTATTTTTGGTTTTGAACTCGGAGGCTTTTTAGCCAAAGTTATTAATATGTTGGAGTTTATATGACCAAAAAGATATTTTGATGCTTGATTAGAATTACTCGTCGATAAATAAATTAAATTTACTGCGGTGAATCTTTTGCGAACAGCAGCAGCGACGCGCGCGTGTGTGGTGGTCAACTTTGTATGCGTTCTCCCTCCTTTACAATATTGGGGTTCCCCTTGGGGCACACCCCAAGGTACATACTGTAAGACCCATAATTTTAAAGTGTACTCTATGTAATTTGGTGTATTTTTGGTTTTGAACTCGGAGGCTTTTTAGCCAAAGTTATTAATATGTTGGAGTTTATATGACCAAAAAGATATTTTGATACCTGATTAGAATTACTCGTCGATAAATAAATTAAATTTACTACGGTGAATCTTTTGCGAAGAGTTTAATGCGTTATGGGTAAAAGGGTAATTTAATAAATATCTAAAGATTTGGAGATATTTGTTAATTATTATTAATATATATATATATATATATGTTTATATATAAAGAAATGGGAAGGAAAGAAAAAGGGAAAAAGGAAAACAAAGGAAAGAAAGAGAAAGGAGAGACAAGCAAAAAATTTCCATCTTCTTCCTCCCCTGCTGCCTCGCGTGTTCACTTTCTTCCTTCCTCCATCTTCATCCATTTTCGTTGCTCTTGCTTCCTTTGAGTTCGAAAAGTGATAGTGGGTGATAGGACAAGGACCTCTCAACTTCACTCTCCCTCTTTGATCCGAAAACGAAGAAAAACGATTTAGGGATTTCAAAACCGTCAAACACAAATCTTCCCGTTTCTTCTAGATCTAAGCTTCGTTTCACGAAGAGATAGAAGGGAAAGTTGCTCACCTCTGTGCTACGGTGCTAGTGGACCAACTTTGGAAGCGGCATTGCGAACGGAGATTTTACCAGATTTACTCGCGGTACCGTAATCGAACGTGGAAGCTAACGTGAAGGTAAGGGCTCCTTCCAAACTTTTAGATTGCATTTAGGGCCTTACATGTGGTTGTGTGGAAAAGAATTTTATTAGGGTTGGAGTTGATTTGGAGAAAATGAATTTAACCCATTTATGTATGATTTTGAGTAAATGAAATTTGTTGAGTTTGAGTGGTATGTTGTGATGATTTGTGTTCATCGTATTTGTCGTGCTCATGATTAATGCTTGTGTGATTTGATATGTTTATGATTGGATTTTGTGGAGAAATGAATTGATGCGTTTTAGATTGAATTGGATAATATGTGTGAGTTTGTTTTGTGTGAAATTTGAAAACCATTAGAGTTAAACGAGTATTAAGAATGGGGAATCTCTTAATGTTTCATTTACTTAATGTGATTTGTTGGTTCATCTTGTCTGTGTTGGGATTGTCGAGTCAAGGTGATGCCATGTGATTTGTTGGTTCATCTTGTTTGTGTTGGGATTGTCGAGTCAAGGTGATGCCATGTGATTTGTTGGTTCATCTTGTCCGTATTGGAATTGTCGAGTTAAGGTGATGCCATGTGATTTGTTGGTTCATCTTGTCCGTGTTGGGATTGTCGAGTCAAGGTGATGCCATGTGATTTGTTGGTTCATCTTGTCCGTGTTGGGATTGTCGTGTCAAGGTGATGCCATGTGATTTGTTGGTTCATCTTGTCTGTGTTGGGAATGTCGAGTCAGGGTGATGCCATGTGATTTGTTGGTTCATCTTGTCTGTGATGGGATTGTCGTGTCAAGGTGGTGCCATGTGATTTGTTGGTTCATCTTGTGTGTGTGGGTATTGCGTTGAAATCGTTAAGCGGTATGTTTTGAAATTATGTGTAAGTGTGTTGATTCAAGTTTATTATTGAGTATTTGAACTTGAGATGTCATTGTGATTGTGTTGATTTTACTAAGAGTTATGTTTTGGAATTGTGTGATAGCAAGTTTGATTGCAAAACTATTTCGAAAACCCAACTTGTCGTGGTGATTGTGTGGGAATTGCTAAGTGTTAAGATTTGGAGTTGTGTATGAATGTGATTGAATTAGTTTATGTATTTTTGAAAGAATAGGCAGGGAAATCGATTGCCTAATCGATTGGCATTAAGTCAGTGGCTCATCTATGCTGTCAATCAATTGCCCAATCGATTAACATTAAGTCAGTGGCTCAGTTATGCTATCAATCAATTGCCCAATCAATTGCCTAATCGATTGACATTAAGTCAGTGGCTCAGATATGCTGTCAATCAATTGCCCAATCAATTGTCGATTGAATTAAGCCCAGAGTTCAAACTTCACTAAAAACCTTCAGGAAATCGATTTGGAAATCGATTGGCTTTAATACAGGGGCTCAATTATCCACTTAATCGATTTCCCAATCGATTGGTTTAGTGGAAATTCTTATTTTGAGTTAGATAATCGATTGCCCAATTAATTTATCAATGTTTTGTTCATTTGTGTATTACTCGATGGATTGAGAACTCTATTTGATTTCATTTACATTTGGCAAGCATTGTATGAACTTTTAGCATATGGAAAATCCTTTTAAGGTGCATGCTAAGTTGAAAAGGTATTTTGTGCATTTAAAAACTTAAATGTTATGTGTTAACTGTTAATTTCAGTTGGTGACCCTTTACAACTATTGTGGAAATCTGGGCTTTGCCCTCATATGAGAGTCAGGATGATCCCACTGGTTTGTACCCTCCGGACGGGAATGTGGATGGGAGTGCTTGATTGGAGCTACGTTAGGAGAATCTCACGGGGCGCGTGGAGATTACTCAAGGCGTATAGTTTTTTGTTATGTATCAAATAGGTTGTCACTCAGGACACATATGTCTTTCTTTTGGGCTACCTTTATGTTAAGTTGAAATGATGTACCTGTATTATTGTTGACATCAGGACATGCTTTGGATTTATATTTTGAAAAACTTTTCCGCTGCTTGTAAATTTTAATGACTTAATTATTTATCCAAAGGTTTTACCTTATTTATTTCTCTGTTGTATTTTAATTTCTTTTAAAAAAAAATATACCCTCGCTTTGAAAAACGGGGTGTTACACATACCTCCACCTTATAAACATTACTAGTGTGTGATATCCCTCTCATGTGGGACTTCCTTATTTTTCAATTCACAACAACACTAACTCTAATTAATGTCATCATTATTTCCAAAAATCCTCCATTAACATCATCATCATTTCCAACAACTCCCCACTTGAATTTAAAAAAAAAAAAAGTTTCTGAAATAGCGTCAAACGCTTCTATAAAGATTGTGCATAAACAAATGTGTCCCTTGACTTGAACCTTTGCATAACAAGTAAGATTCAAATTCAACAAGAGTGGCTCATAGTCTTGAACTCTATCTCTAACATCAAACCCACACACAACCTTTTAGGGCCATGCACGTGTATCCCAACATAGTGAACGCTCTAGGAATTATGCCTCGAAATTCCATAGAAAGCGGCCCCCACTTCCACATTCACATAGGTGAGTCTATCAAGAGTACTCATGTAGCTAGGTACTCCACTCCACATAGAGTATAAATCTCATTAAGAGTTTATATTATCTCATCCTTTTATCGCTTCAG
Organism: Cicer judaicum; assembly: GCA_037974835.1. NCBI lineage: Eukaryota > Viridiplantae > Streptophyta > Magnoliopsida > Fabales > Fabaceae > Cicer > Cicer judaicum. The sequence continues at coordinate 1,700,520 of JBBPBS010000233.1, read as the reverse complement.
GAATCATGCTTCTCTCATATATAATATAGCATGTTCATCTCATATCACTATGACTTGCTATTACCCACTAAACCTAATTATTGGGATCTCCAATCTTTTAGGTCGGGTTACCATCATAAGTGACTCATTGATCTATAGGCAACAGTTTCATCCTTTTGGATGTATTTAGGACTTTCTCTCTAGCTAATCCTTTCGTCAAAAGATCTGCTAAATTTTCATCAGTGCGTACATGATCCACTATAACAACTCCTTTAGAAAATAATTCTTTAATTGTGATGTGCTTACGACGTATTTGTCGTCTCTTACCGTTGTAATAACGATTCTCAATCTTTTCAATAGTTGTGGTACTAGTAGTAGCCGTTGTAATAACACAGCTGGCAATGGTTTTTCCCATAAAAGGATCTCAGCTAGCAAGCATCTCAACCAGATTGCTTCTTCACTAGCACTAGCTAGTGCGATCATTTCAGACTCCATAGTGGACTAAGCCAATATCGTATATTTTTTTGATTTCCAAGATACAACACTATCGGCTATATTGTAAATATAGCCACCGGTTTCTTTGGAGCATCTGATAAGGTGTTCCAATCAACATCACTGTATCCTTCAAGGACATGAAATATTTGATAAGGTAATCCAAGACTCATGGTCCTTTTAAGGTATCTCATGACTCTTTCGATAGCATGCTAATGCTCCATATTAGGTCTACTAGTAAACCAGCACAACAATCCCACGACATAGGTAATGTCGGGTCTAGTAAAATCAGTGGCATACTTGAGGCTATCAATGACGCTCACATATTCAGTTTGTATAACACCTTCACCAGAGTTCTTGAAAAGTTTCACACTTAGATCATATGGTGTGCAAGCATGTTTATAGTCAAAGTAATTATATTTCTTTAGGATCTTTTCAACGTAGTGAGATTGATCCAAAGAAATTGCCTTTTTTGACCTAGTAATCTTGATTCCAAGGATTACACTCGCTTCTCCGAGGTCTTTCATATCAAAGTTGTTACTCAACAATGATTTCACATTATTTACAGCATGAATGTTTGCCCAAATATGAGTAAGTCGTCTGCATAGAGACATATGATAGTGCAAATGCCATTTTCATATTTGTAATAAATACATTTGTCACTTTCATTCACTTCAACTCATTCGACATAATCAAGTTATCAAATTTTTCATGTCTTGCTTAGGAGCTTGTTTAAGACCATACAAAGAGTTATCTAACTTACAAACCTTGTCTTCTTGTCCATGAATTACAAAACCTTCAAGTTGTTCCATATAAATTTCTTCTTCCAAATCACCATTTAAAAAGTTGTTTTAACATCCATTTGGTGTATCACTAGGTTATGAATAAACGCAAGTGATATAAGCACCCTAATGGATGTTAGTCTAGTGATTGGTGAAAAAGTGTCGAAAAAATATATATTTTCTCATTGTCTAAAACCTTTGGCTACAAGACGTGCCTTGTACTTATCAACAGATCCATCGGGTTTTAGTTTCTTTTTCAAAATCCATTTACAACTATTGGTTTGCAACTAGGAGGCAAGTCTACTAAATGACAGGTCTTGTTAGACTCTAGAGAATCCATTTTATAGTTTATAGCTTCTTGCCATAGATCTACATCCAATGATAACAAAGTTTCTTTAAGATTTGCATGATCCTCTTCTAAATTATAGGCCTTATATCCTGGTCTATAATCTTTAGCAACTCTTACTCTCTTACTCCTTTGAGTTTCTGTTTTGTCTTGTTTGTTGCTTTCAGTTCTTCTTGTCACAAGAACTTGACTAGGTTCGCTGCCCCCACTATTTCTCAATTTGAAATGGAATTTATTTTCATTGAAGCCAACATTATTTGATTCTATGATCACTTTCGCATTTTGGTCATAAAACCTATGTGCTTTACGTTTTATTGCATACCCAATGAATACTCATTCATAGACTCTACTTGCGAGTTTAATTCGCTTGGGATCAGGGATTCTGCCATAAGCCACACAACCCCATGTTCGAAGATAAGACAAGTTAGGCTGTCTTTTCTTCATTATCTCATAAGGAGATGGTTTTCTTTTACAATTAGGAACTCTATTCAAAACATAGCAAACGGTCAAAATAATTTCCCCCCACTAGTGAGATGCAACACAAGAGTTAAGCATAATAGCCAAAACTAGTTCAGTAAGAGTTATATTCTTTCTTTCAGCTTTACCATTCATTTCAGGTGAATACAGTGCAGTAGTTTCATGTGTAATTCCTTGGGTTTTATAAAACTCATTAAACAAACTGGAATCATACTATGTTCCTTTATCACTACAAAACCTCTTAATCTTTTTACTAAATTGATTTTCAATTTCAGTTAAAAGATCTTAAACATGTCAAGCGCTTCACTTTTATTTTTCATTAGATATACAAAAGTAAAGTTAGAGCAATCATCAATAAAAGTGATGAAATAACGCTTTCCATTTCTGGTTAACATCTCATCAAGTTCACATATATCAAAGTGTATTAAGCCTTGAGGTTCAAATTCTCTAACTACTGATTTATGTGAACTCTTAGTTATTTTAGCTTGACTGCAAAAATAACATTTTTCAAAATCTTTTAGAGATAACTTTGGAATTAAGCCTAAATTACTTAAGTTTGAAATCACACGTTTGTTCATATGACAGAGTCTAGCATGCCAAATATTAAAATCACACAAAGTAAGCAGAGGGAAACGTTTTATTGATTTCAACATTCAATTTAAACATGCCATTAGTGGCATACGATTTCCCAACAAAAATACCATTTTTAGAAATGGTGTACAAATATGCCCCTATAGACTGAGTAAACCCTGTCGTATTGAAAAGAAACCCAGAAACCAGATTCTTCCTTATTTCGGGAGTGTGCATGTCATCCTTTAGAATTAAGGTATTTCGAAATGTGAATATTAGTTCCACATCTCCAATACCAGCAACATTAGTGATGTATGAATCTCCCAATAACATTTTCTTATCTTCAGCAGCAGTGTATGTTTTAAACATGTTACGATCATAATAGACATGGCGTGAGGCGTCAGTGTCTATCCATCATCCATCTAATCCACCGACAAGGTTGATCTCAGTTATCATATCAATGAATTGCTCTTCTGTCAAGTTAGCCTGATTAGCAGGGCCTACCTTGTTCCTACACTTGCAGGCCATATGACCCTCTTTCCCATAGTGGAAACAAAGAAAGGGGAGAGGGCCATTTCTATGAGATGGTTAATGCCTTGCATTTGGGACCTTTGGTGGGTTCCCATTCTTGTTGTTGTTCTTTGAAGTGTGATTCTAATTCTTTAGTTGTTTTCCATTTGACTTCAAAATTACTCCGATGTATTTCTTTTTCTTGTTATTTGCCACAAGAAGAACTTCATCTTTCTATTCTTGTTTATGAGATTCCTCCTCAATTCTAAGGCGAGTTATCAGACTTTCTAGAGAAAATTCTTTTGTTTTATGCTTGAGAGAATTTTTTAAATCTTTCCAAGCAGGGGTCAGTTTATCAATAATAACAGCAATATAAAACTGTTCATTTAGGGACATACCTTTAGAGATGATTTCATTAGCAATTTTATGGATTTCATGAGACTGAGCTTCCAATGATTTGTCATATGTCATCTGATATTTGAGGTAGCGGCTAATAGCATACTATTTGGCTCTAGCTTCCCTAGTATCATGTTTCTTCCTTAGAGCATCCCAAACATGTTTAGCAGTATTGTTGTCGGAACTATAGCAATCATATAGATCATCAGCAAGTCCATTAAGAATATAATTCTTACATAAGTAATCATTATGTTCCCATTGGGTTAATTCAGCAGCTATGTTATCCTTTTCTGTTTGTTCACCTTCTTTTCGAACAACAGGAATGTCATCCTTCATAACGTTGGCAACCTTTTTCGTGGTTAGAAAAAATAACATCTTTTGCCATCATTTGAAATGACTTCCCTCAAACTAAAATAGTTTGTTGTAGTCAGAATAAGAAGAACCTGTCCCAGTAATTTCGTCAGTAGACATGGCAATTCAAAAATGTCTTAAAATTGTTGTTTTTGAAATTAAAAAAATAAATAAAAATAATTTATGCCATCGAAAATATTATTGGATTGAGTCGTACACTATGTCGCTCTCTTTAAGACGTTTCGAGGCACTACCCAAATTATGCAAGGTAGACTATCAACCACAAAGTCCCTAGGATAAAACAGTCCAGATACTATGTATTAGAGTTCTACTGCACTGTAGAAAACCGTTTTAAAATTACACCCTTAATATGGCAGTTGAATGACTGCCACTCGTAATATGACACTAAGACCACTTGTAAGAAAGAGAAGAAAAGGTAAGAAGGGATAGAAGAGAGAAAAGCCTTATATACGAAGAGCTTTTGGTGTGATTTTCCAATTGAGGAAAACCATATATTTATACAGGAAATCCGAAAACTGGATCTGAGAAAATCAAGGGTCCATTTAAACGTGCTCTACAAGATTTGACCTAAGAAATGTGCGCTCCAAAACAGCTGACCACCAAAACGTGCGCGCCCAAGTTCGAACAGCGGCGTGCGCGCATGTGTGGTGGTCAATTTTGCATGTGTTCTCCCTCCTTTACAAAATTGGGATACCCTTGGGGCATACCCCAAGGTACATACCTCCACCTTATAAACACTACTAGTGTGTGATATCCCTTCCATATGGGACTTTCTCTTTTCAATTCACAACAACACTAGCTCTCATTATTGTCATCATTATTTCCGACAATCCTCCATTAATATCATCATCATTTCCAACAGTTGCCCATTGAATGCTAAGATGCCAAAATGTTGCATCTTATTGGTGATCGAACTGGGAGGACAATGAAGTTATACAACACTACTCTTTACAAAGAAATGGGGAAATATGCAAGGTTGTATGTTAATGTGGATCTTACACTTTGATGGCCATGTTCGAGATTGAGAAAAGATAATATAAGGTGGAGTGTGATGGATTTCACTTGTTATGTCTCACATGCAGTAAGTTTGGAAATTACATGGAAGTTTGCCTAGAGAAAAGCAAATCTCAGAATACGGGTTTGGTTGGTTTAGAGGTGAATGTGATGAGGCTAATTGCATGTTTGTAGTTCATTGTATAGAAGCCACATCGAACAAAAAAGGAAAGGAACATGAAAGTTAGCCAACAAAGACAAACAAATGATGACACTCATAATCAATGTTGGTGTGAAAAATTAGCGCTCGAGATTTGCGATATTTTAGGCCCACATTCCTATTTTGGATGTGGAAGATATGATTATGAATAAGAATGAGAAAAGTGATGAGCACATATGTCAATAAAGTCAAAAAAATCATGCCACAAAAAGTCAAGGCTTAGGATATGTGCAAAAGAATATTCACAACACTTTGAGGAAAGGCATTCTTGTAACATGCAACATAGTAAAGCAACCAATAAAGGTAAGGAATAAAACAATGATTTCCATATGAAACACATGGACCCAATAAAGCTAAACACTGACATTTCTAAGGTGGGGCCAAAGGAGAGAGGCTACCCAAGTCATACCAATGTTAGTGAATGAATAGAGCTAAGGGGCACATGCAAATTTTTAAAAGGAATGGAGGAAGTGGCCCTTTAGTGAATATTGACGTGTCCAAAAAATGGTCCTCAGGAATAATCTTGAACAAGGCCCAATTGTACTTCACTCTCAACACCCCTTATTGCAACCTAATACATATGCGACGTGTAGTACCTCCAAAAGAAAAGACCTGTATCATGTGGAGCCACCTGTCATAGAAAGGGAGGAGTTCATGGATGCCATTGAGCAAAGGGGTTCAAGCATTGAGGAATCTGCCATAGAGTTTGTGGAAGAGACTGGTGGTCTAACTTCATAAGGTGATAAAGAGGCATCTATGCACATTGGCTAAGGTTTTTTTTATGAATAATAATATGCATAAAATTTTATTGTGGAACTATAAAGTGCAATTTGCACAACATTTTTTATAATTGCAAGCAATATATTTATATGCATAAACTTCATGTGTTTGTAATCTTTGAGACTCGGTGTGACCATGACAGATTAAGGAAGTTCTTTCATTTGTTGACGTTTGATAGTATGTTGTTGTCAATAGTTAGGGGATATGTTTGTGTTATTGTTATAACTTGGAAGGATTTTATGGTGCAAGTTACTTTGATTTTGAAGAAGTTTCATTTATTACACTTAACAATGGCTTTCTATGGTCAAAAGGATTATTTTTTTCACTCTGATGTATAATAGCCCTATTGAAGATAATAGATCTGTGCTTCAGGAGGACCTAAGGTCTTTAGCTGATAACATGCAACATAGTAAGTCAAAAAAATCATGCCACAAAAAGTCAAGACTTTGGATACGTGCAAAAGTATATTCACAACACTTTGAGGGAAGTCATTCTCGTAGCATGCAACATAGTAAAGCAACAAATAAAGGTAAGGAACAAAACAATGATTTCCAAATGAAACACATGGACCCAATAAAGCCAAACACAAACATTTTTAAGGTGGGGCCAAAGGAGAAAGGTTACCCAAGTCATAGCAATGTTAATGAATGAATAGAGCTAAGGGGCACATGCGAAATTTAAAAAGGAATGGAGGAAGTGGCCCTTTAGTGAATATTGACTTATCCAAAAATAGTCCTCATGAATAATCTTGAACAAGGCCCAATTGTAATTCACTCTCAACACCCCTTAGTGCAACTAATACACCTGCGACGTGTAGTACCTCTAAAAGACAAGACCCATATCATGTGGAGCCACCTATCATAGAAAGGAAGGAGTTCATGGATACCATTGAACAAAGGAGTTCAAGCATTGAGGAATTTGACATAGAGTTTGTGGAAGAGACTGGTGGTCTAACTTCACAAGGTGATGAAGAGGCATCTATGCACCTTGACTAAGGTTTTTTTATGAATAATAATATGTATAAAATCATGTTGTGGAACTATAAAGTACAATTTGCACAACATTTTTCATAATTGCAAGCAATATATTTATATGCATAAACTTCATGTGTTTGTAATATTTGAGACTTGGTGTGACCATGAGAGATTGAGGAAGTCCTTTCATTTGTTGAGGTTTGATAGTATGTTGTTTTCAATGTTTAGAGGATATGTTTGTGTTACTGTGATAACTTGGAAGGACTGTATGGTGCAAGTTACTTTGATTTTGAAGAAGTTTCACTTATTACACTTAACAATGGCTTTCCATGGTCAAAAGGATTATTTTTTCACTCTAATGTATACTAGCCCTATTGAAGATAATCGGTGTGTGCTTCAGGAGGACCTAAGGTCTTTAGCTGATAACATGCAAGGGGTTGCCTAGTGGCAAGAGATTTGAATGTCATAGCAAGTGGAATGGAGAAAAGAGGAGGAGCCATAGTCGTTTTAAATAAGTGTGACCATTGTTTAGATTAGAGAATGAATTATTGCAACTTAATTAATATTGGTGTTGTTTGTATGAAGTTTACTTGGAGATGACCTTTGTTATCATGGTGGGACATGTATATTTGAAAGATTGGATCGAGCTTTCTAAAATGATTAGTGGAGATTGGGTTTCCTTGGGGCCTTTCTCAAGGTTCTACCAAGAGTGGATTTCTTTTATCACCGCCCCATTTTTCTATACCTTTTTGGTAACAATGTTCGAAAAATGGCAAGGAAGCTCAGGTTTGAAAGTGCATGGCTTCTAGATAAATCACATACGGCAGTGGTTAAGATTAATTGGAGGAGTGATGTGCATGTTTCGTATAATTTGAAGCACTTGACAAAAGCTTTCAATACTTGGAAGCAACACTTTTGAGAGTGTGATTCGTTAGAAGTGTTGGATGGTGACAAGGATATGAAGCATTCCACGTAAAATCAAAGAAGAAATGGCCAATAATATCTATTAAACTTGGAAAATAAATCACAAAGAGATTTTATCACCCTTCTTCACCTAGAAGAGATGACGTGGTTTCAATATTATAGAGATAAATGGCTAGTTTATAGGAATAAGAACATTAAGTATTATCATCTAACGACCATCAATAGTAGACAAAGGAACAATGTGTTAATGCTTCGAAAAAGTGGTAGACAATGGGAGGAGGGCCAAGTGCATATATAAGCTATGATTAATAATTTCTATAAGGACTTGTTTGCAACTACTAGTACGTATGACTTCCTCCAAACTCAGTACACATATCCGAGTATCGATTTGGAAGTTGACATATGACTTAGTGATATAGTGGAGGATAATGAGATCAAATGGGTTTTATTTAGGGGAAAGTTTTAGGGCATGATGGTTTTCTTGCAAAATCTTACCAACGGTCTTGGGATGTGATGGAGGCTGATGTTTGTAATTTTTTTCAACAGATATGGAATAATCTTGTGGATATAGGAAGTGTTAGTGAAATTGATATTTATCTTATCCCTAAGGTTGATTGTCCATAATTTGTTAATCAATTTCGTCCAATATCTCTTTGCAACACAATTTGTAAAGTATTAAGTAAAGTGGTGGTAAATCTTTTGAAGTCAACTGTTCCTCAAATTGTTTCACCTTATCAAATCAGTTTTGTTTCGAGTCAGAGTATACATGAAAATATAGTTGTGGCTCAAGAGATGATACATAACATGAATAATTTGTAATGGAACCACGTTTTCTTTTTTTTTTTGTAAGTAAAGTTGATTTGGCCAAAGTATATGTAATATGATCTGGTTTGTCATGAATCCCTTTAAGGATAGTTATAGGTTAGAAACTTATAGATTCAGACAATTCCAAAATGAGGTGAAATATGATGTTCCAAAACACAAGTTAGGTTGTTGAATAACTAAAAACAAGTATATAGAACTTGAGATATGATTGCGTGTTCATGAACACAAAAATTGGTAGAATTTGTGTATTAGAGTTTGATGTAAAATGAAACTCAAAATTATTATTTAGAAAATGAACTAAGAACATATTGGTGCCACAATCTAGGGATTGATAAGCCAAAAAAGAACCACAAGGATTAACAACCTTGATAAGTTCAAAGTAAAATCTTTCAAGAACTCTATAGAGGAAAGGTTCACAAAAACAATGTTCAAAATATCCCCCTCAATAAGGTTACAAATACATATTTATAGTAAGTTTATCTTTAAACTTAAATGGGTCATAAGTGACACCATTCTCTAAATCCATATTGGGCTTACATTTTATTTTTTCTAAAATAAACTTAATGTAAGGAAGTAAAATATCTTCAGTTTGAACATTGTTAAAACTACTACAGTTCCAAATCAAAACAAACTAAGAAGTACTACAAACCATATTAAAATAAATAAAGTTCATCGTAATTTATTAAAATATGGATCATCTTCATACTCTTAAGGTCCTTATCATTACCTCCTTCATGAAGAAATTCGACCACAAATTTAAGCTCTATTACATGAAGAAATAATTCAAACAAACCACAAGCTCATCATATCCATCGGGGTCAAATGGAAATTTGGAAAAGTCACCAAATGTGATAAGTTAGTGAAACACATTTCCATCTTTAACTTTTAATATCTTATCATACTTATGATAAAGATAAGAAATTCTAAAGATGGGGATAAAGTTATATCTGTGGAAGTTGATATTCACGACCAATTATACCTTCTTTGGATTGAAATTTGTGGCAACTAATATGTTACTGTGTATTTGCAAAGGTTTCAAAGCAAGTTGAGTTTCATGGACATTCTCTTTATCACAAAAAAATGGTGACTCAATAATTTCCTTGCAAGTATGCTTTTGATGAACCTTTGAATAATCACATTCAAGCACTAACATTGCTTCATTCATCCCACTTTATTGTTTAAAGAGACTTTCCATTTTACCATCATCTTTCTCTTTGCTTATAAAGTCAATATATTGATGAGGTTCCTCCTTTAGAAACATTTCTTCACGCACTTGCAATAGAGAATTATCAAAGTTAGACAAATAGTTTGAATCAATTTCTTGCCCTTTGTCTCTCAAATGTTTCTCCTCTTTTTCTTTCTTTTCTTTGATTTTCTCTTCCCCTCTCAAGGCTAGCTTTCTCTACTTTTCTTGCCTATTTTGAATATCCATTTTTCAACAGACATTTTACATACTCCAGATCCAATACAAAATGTCGAATATATTGATGATATGATATACTTCTCTTTTTTTGTTGATCCTCATCACCACATATTCATGCCATATTTTAAATAACAAACAAACAAAAGTGAAAGAAAAAAAGACTTCACCACGCAACTCACGTGTTTACACTCTTGAATTTGTTGCTCGTGTTTCACTCAATTTAAGATTTTTTTAGAATTTGCCTTTTTACGTTCAATTGCTCCCTTCAAGTTCTTAATTGAATCATCAAGAACAAATTGGAAACAAAATTTGTTAGAAGGAACGTAACACAAAATAACAATAATGTGATTGAAAAACACTCTTTTGAATTTTGTCAAACAAGTAGTGTGCAGTACTTTTAACGACACAACTACCTTTTTTTGTTTATATTATATTTTATTTTATTTGTAATTTTTTTGAAGTACCAGCAACACACAAATAAAGTAACTAATAACACAATTCAAAAAAAAGCAACACAACTAGCAATTTATGTTTAACCAAAAAAATGCACAAACAAAATTTTACTCAATTTTAAACCTAAAGACAAGCTCTGATACCAAATGATATGATCTAGTTTTTCATGAATGACTTTAAGGATCATTCTACATTGGAAACTTAGAGATTGGAGCCAAAATTATGTTTTGCTGGAGAACGTGATAATCGACACTACGAAACTCAGAACCGAACAATTCTAAAATGAGGTTAAATATGACATTCTAAAATGCAACTTAGGTTGTTGAATCACCAAAAACATGTAGAACTCGAGATATGATCGTAGGTTACTTAACACAAAAATTGTTAGAATTTGTGTATTAGAGTTTGATGTAAAAGGAAACTCAAAATTATTATTCAGCAAATAAACCAAGAACAGAATGTCACCACAATATAGGGATTGATAAGCCAAAAATAACGCCACAAGAATTAACAACCTTGATAAGTTGACAGTGAATTCTTTCAAGAACTCTACAGAGCAAATGCTCACGAAAACAATGTTCAAAATTTCCCCCTCAATGAGGTTACAAATGCATATTTATAGTAAGTCTATCTCTAAACCTAAATGAGCCATAAGTGGCACCATTCTCTAGGCCCATATTGGGCTTATATCTTATTTTATCTAGGCCCATAGTGGCACCATTCTCTAGGCCCACTATGTAAGGAAGTACAGAATCTTCACTTACGCATAACATAAACTAAATCTATAATAAAACTACTACAATTATGTATCAAAGCAAACTAAGAATTATTACAAACCAAATTAAAATAAATAAATTCCTTTCTAATTTATTAAAATATAGATCATCTTCATGCTCTCAAGGTCCTTATAAATATGATATATGATATGATGAGTTGGGACTTCATTTGCAACACTAGTTAGGAAGTTGGGTTGCCACAAGCGTGTGTGAATATTATTATGCATGGAATCACCGGTGTTCATTCAAATGTAAATTGGAATGGTGTGCAAATAGAAGTCTTTAACTTGAAACGTGGTATACGCCAAAGGGACCTGATCTAGCTATATATATTTGTGATATGCATGGATAAATTGTCTTGCCTCATCTACATGTTGTGGATGAAAGGAAGTGGAAATCAATGCATGAAGGGCAGTGATGCCCTTATGTTTTTAATGCAACAAATTTTTTGCGTTGTTGCAAAATTAATTTAGAAATATTAAACAAATAAGATTTTTATTACTTAAACATTTTTCCTTGTTTTATTTTAACTTAAATTATTGATAAAAAAAACAAAAAGTTATCATTGATTTGTTTATTTTGATTGTTATGATTTTTATTCTATTTTATTTTACTCTATTAGAAAAATTGATCATTTACTTTTCTTTTATGTTATTATTATTTCAATTTTATTTTTACCTTACTTTATATTATTTAAAAGCAAAAAAAAAAAAAGAGTTCATTTTATTTAGTTATTAGTTTTATTAGATCTTGTGAACTACATATTTTTGATAACGACAAGACCACCGATTATAGATAATGCAACAAGATCAAAAAGAAGATCAAAATGTCTTCACAATAAGCTCCAAAGTCCAAATAATAAATGATAAAATGTAAAGGTATATGATACAAATCAATAGTTCAAATACTTGAGAACAATTTATATGTACATATGCATTTAACATATTTTCAAAAGTCAAAACAACATTAACAAAACATTTAAAATCATATTTTTGACTAAGTACAAAAGTGTATTCGAATACACCATGTTGTATTCGAATACAACTTAAGTCAGAGGCAAAAATTTAAATGTAGTATTCGACTACACACATCTATATTCAAATACAAGTTAAGTCAGTGGCAAAATTTCTTTTTGTGTATTCGACTACACACATATGTAGTCAAATACAAGTTAAGTCAGTGGCTAATTTTACTAATCTGTATTCGACTACACCAATGTGTATTCGAATACAAGATGAAAAATTTGAATATTTTTGAACGTTACAAAGAGGTGTATTCGAATACACATATCCTGTATTCGAATACAACTGGAAACATTACGATTTTTTAGAACTGGGATGGCTCTAGAACATTGTAATTTTTCATCAAACCTCTTGAATCAATGGCCATGAATCTGAAGGGATGTTTATGGAGTATAAATACCCCATAACTTCAGATCAAAAAAAAAAAAAAAACAAACAATCCTTGAATTCATACATTGAACAATTTTGAACAAAATTATGATTTTATACTAAGTACTTGCATTTCATTTTCATATCATTGTATAAAGTTCTCAAGTACTTAGATTGTTATTGAGTTGTTATCAATATACCACATCTTAGACTCATTCAAACCTTAGTGTATCATTTGTAAAAGATAGCCTCATCTAAGATAGTGGTGTGCTATCTTAGAAGAATTGTTAGAAGTTTGTAGCAAGAATCCTAGGGTGGGAGTTGTACATTTTCTGACAAGTATTGAATTAATCTCTTGTGGTGTGCAAGAGGACTGGACATACCCTCGGTTATAAGGGGAACCAGTATAAATCTTGAAGAGTCCATTTACTTACTGCAATTTATTATTAAGCCTTTTCTTCAACTTAGATAATTCAACTACCATATCACTAAAAACAAGAAAATTTATCAACACCTAATTCACCCCCCCTCTTAGGCGTACTTCTGTACTTACAATTGGCATCAGAGCATGTTAAGGTAATTTACTCCTCGATCAAATATACATGGCTTCCGCACAACCTATTTTTAGAGATGGTGGTAGCAGTACCAAGCCACCATGCTTTGTTGGAGAGCACTACGATTTTTGGAAAATACGTATGCAAGCATATCTTGAAGCACAATGAGATGACATATGGGATGCAGTTGAAAATGGGCCTCACATTTCGAAAACTGTCATCAATAACAAAGAAGAAATCAAGATATAAAATTCTTGGACTGATGATGATAAAAGGAAAGTGCTATTCGATAAGAAGGCTAAGAACATATTGCAATCTGCACTAGGAATGGATGAATTTTTTTGGATATCTCACTGCAAAATAGCAAAAGAAATATGGGATACGTTGGAAATAACTCATGAAGGCACCATTGAGGTAAAAAGGTCTAAACTCAACACACTATCACAAGAATATGAGTTATTTAGAATGCAGCCTGGAGAATCTATTCTAGACCTGCAGAAAAGATTCTCTCACTGACCAATCACTTGACAAAACTTGGAAAAGTCTTCACCAATGATGAATTAAATCTAAAAGTACTAAGATCATTGACAAGGGCCTGGCAACCAAAAGTGACAGCAATATCTGAAAAGAAAAGCCTATCCAAAATGTCTCTTTCTGCACTATTTGGAAAACTTCAAGAGCACGAAATCGAACTTGGAAGGCTAGAACAAAATGAAAGTCAAGAAAAGAAGACCAAAAATATTGCTCTAAAGACCGAATCAAGAGAACAAATCAAAAACGACGATTCAGATGACGATGAAAATATTATCCTTCTTGTTAAGAAATTTGGTAAGTTTCTTAAAAATGATAGAACATTCAAAAAGAAAAGCTTCAAGAAGAAAGATAATTCTACATCAAATCAAAACTTCACCTGCTTTGAATGTGGAAAACAAGGACATATTAAAGCAGATTGTCCAAACCTTGCTAAGAAGAATGCCATCAAAAAGAAAGAATTAAAGAAGGAATACATAGCTTGGGAAGACAACGAAGTAAGTTCATCTTCAGAAACAGAAAGTGAAGAATGCACCAATGTTGCACTAATGGCCTCGCATCAATCAGATGATGAAGAAGAGGTTAGTAATACAGACTCTCCTCATTGTAATAAAACTAATAGTGAATTAATTATAGAATACAATGATGCTCAAAACGCAATAAAGGAATTACTTATTGAATGTAAAAATCTGTGTAAACTAGTGTCAACACAAAAGAAACAAATCACAAGTTTACAAGAAAAAGTTAACATTATGGAGAAAAATTCTGAAAAACTAGAACAGAATATTACATGCAATAAATGTGATTCCCTCTCCTTCAAAATTGTTCAATTAAATAGAGTGATTGAACGATACGAAAAGGGACAATTAGGATTGGAAAATGTCTTAAATATGCAAAGATACTCAAATGATAAAAGTGGTCTAGGATATTCAAAATTTGATAAACCAAACTTGAACAAGACTATTTTTGTTAAAGCAAGTAATCAAGCTAATCAAGAAAAAACTATAGTTATGAAAAAGGATGATCTTTATAAAAAGTAAATTACTCAAAATAAATTTCATACATATGCTACTAATAGTAGATTTAATCCTACTTGTTCTTATTGTGGTCTTCATGGTCACACACCTAATACATGTCACATTAGAAACATTAGTGTTCCAAGTGGGCATTACATATGGGTAAAGAAAGGTACTAACCATCAAGGATCCAAAGCACATTGGGTACCTAATAAAGTTTGATTTCAATTTTGTAGGTATGCAAGCAAGCTACTTCAAATATGTGGTACTTAGATAGCGGATGCTCCAAACATATGACGGGTGATGTGACAAAATTTTCAGCCTTAACACTTGAGTCAAAGGGACATGTAGTATATGGAGACAATAACAAAGGAAAAATTTTCTGCATTGGAAAAGTCGGTACAGCACCATCTCCCTCAATTGAAGATGTCTTATATGTTGAAGGTCTAAAACACAATCTCATAAGCATCAGCCAACTTTGCGACAAAGGATACAAGATAGTTTTTAATAAAGATGAGTGCATCATCCAAAATGAATCTACAAATGAAACTCAATTTGTCGGTAAACATTTCAAAAACATTTTCATACTTAATCTTGACGATTTATCCTTAAAAATGAAATGTCTTTTGGTAAGCGACAATAATGATGCTTGGCTATGGCATAAGAGATTTGCTCATATTCACATGGATCATTTAAACAAATTGGTCAAGCATGATCTTGTTGTAGGCTTACCAAAAATGAAATTTATAAAGGATAAACTGTGTGACACATGTCAAAAAGGCAAACAAACAAAAAGTTCTTTCAAACCTAAAAATGTCATTTCAACCTCTAGACCACTACAATTGATACATATGGACTTGTTTGGTCTGTCAAGAACCAAAAGTCTTGGTGGAAACTCATATGGACTAGTTATTGTTGATGATTACTCATGGTTCACCTGGACCCTAATTTTGGCAAGTAAAAATGAAGCTTTTAAGGCATTTAAAAACTATGCCAAGCTAGTCCAAAATGAACAATCTGCCAAAATTGTATCAATTAGAAGTGATCATGGAAGAGAATTTCAAAATACTTCATTTGAAGAATTTTGTGAAGAAAATGACATTTTTCTCAATTTTTCTGCACCAAAGACACCACAACAAAATAGGGTTGTTGAAAGAAAGAACATATCCTTGATAGAGCTCGCTAGAACTATGCTAAGCGACTCAAATCTACCAAAATATTTTTGGGCAGATGCTGTAAACACAACATGTTATGTTTCCAACCGGGTAATCATTAGGCCAATTCTTAAGAAAACCCCTTATGAACTTTACAAAGGAAGAAAACCCAATATCTCTCACTTCCACATTTTTGGATGCAAATGTTTTGTGTTAAATAACGGTAAAGACAATCTTGGTAAATTTGATGAAAAAGCTGATGAAGGTATATTTCTCGGTTATTCTTTATCTAGTAAAGCATTTAGAATTTTCAATAAAAGAACTTTAGTAGTTGAAGAATCAATGCATGTATCTTTTGATGAAACTAACCCCATGAAAGAAGAAAATATTATTTCATGTGATGATGATGTTTTTGAAAGCAATGATCCAAGCAAAGAAATTCAAACTACTCAACTAGATCAAGAAAGTGAAGTCAATACTGAAAGGAAAAGTGATGATCTTCCTAAAGAGTGGAGAACCCATAGATATCACCCAATTGATAATATCATAGGTGATATCAATAAAGGAGTCACAACAAGATTAAAAATGCAAGATGCTTGTTTAAACATGGCATTTGTTTCACAAATCGAACCCTCCAAAATTGGTGAAGCACTTAAAGATGATCAATGGATACTTGCCATGCAAGAAGAACTCAATCAATTTGAAAGAAGCCAAGTATGGGAACTTGTTCCTAATCTTGGAAATAAACACATCATTGGTACAAAATGGGTGTTTAAAAATAAACTAGATGAGAATGGCATAGTGGTTCGCAACAAAGCTAGATTGGTCACTCAAGGATAAAATCAAGAAGAAGGAATAGATTTTGACGAAACATTTGCTCCGGTAGCAAGATTAGAAGCTATACGGTTACTACTAGCATATGCTTGTTCCATGAATTTTGAGTTATATCAAATGGATGTAAAGAGTGTCTTCTTAAATGGATACATAAATGAAGAGGTCTATGTCAAACAACCTCCTAGGTTTGAAGATTCCAAAAATCCCTCACATGTCTACAAATTGAGAAAAGCTCTGTATGGTCTAAAACAAGCTCCAAGAGCTTGGTATGACAGATTAAGCACTTTTTTATGTGCACGAGGATTTGACAAATGGGAGGTTGATAAAACGTTATTCGTCAAAAAAGAAAATGGCCACACATTATTGGTTCAAATTTATGTTGATGATATAATATTTGGATCAACCAACAAGGACATATGTGAAGAATTCTCATCAATAATGCAAGGAGAATTCGAAATGTCCATGATGGGAAAATTAAAC
The DNA here is from genome assembly GCA_037974835.1 of Cicer judaicum. Classification (NCBI taxonomy): domain Eukaryota; kingdom Viridiplantae; phylum Streptophyta; class Magnoliopsida; order Fabales; family Fabaceae; genus Cicer; species Cicer judaicum. The sequence goes on along the minus strand of JBBPBS010000233.1, from coordinate 1,683,268 downwards.
TACTTTCTTGGACTTCATATCAAACAACTTGAGCACGAAATCTTCATCAATCAAGCAAAATATTGTAAAGAATTACTAAAGAAATTTGAAATGGAAAATTGCAAAGAAAGTACAACTCCAATGGGCTCCGGAACATATGTCGATAAAGATGAATCAGGAATTTCAATCGACATATCCAAATATCAAGGTATGATTGGATCATTATTATATCTAACGGCCAGCCAGCCAGATATTATGTTTAGTGTTTGTCTGTGTGCAAGATTTCAGGCAGATCCGAAAGAATCACATCTAGTAGCTGTTAAAAGAATTATGAAGTATCTAAAAGGAACGACAAATGTAGGCCTATGGTATCCCAAGGGTAGCATATGTAGCCTAGTTGGATACTCTGATTCGGATTATGCTGGATGTAAAACAGATCGTAAAAGCACAAGCAGCACGTGCCATGTCTTAGGAAATGCACTAGTTTCATGGTCTTGTAAAAAGCAAGCATGTGTTGCACTAAGTACTGCTGAAGCCGAATACATTGCAGCAGGAAGTTGTTGTGCTTAGATTCTTTGGCTCAAACAATAATTACATGACTATGGAGTTGATCTTGGATGCATTCCCTTACGATGTGATAACACAAGTGATATAAACATCTCAAAGAATCCAATCATGCATTCAAGAACTAAACACATCGACATCCGACATCATTTTTTACGGGATCATGTGCTTAAAGGTAATGTTGAGGTAACATTTGTTGATACACACAATCAATTGGCTGATATATTTACAAAACCGTTACCTAAAGACTCATTTTATAAAATTCGAAGAGAACTTGGTATTTTGAGTGAAAATGATCTTTAACCATTGAAAGATATACATAGTTTGACATATCTCCTATTTCTTGTTGATTATTGCTTTTTGATATATGAATTTGTGTATTACATGATGCAATTTTCATTTTTAAGCAAAATAGTACTTATGTAGTCGAATACCAATACCTATATTCGAATACATATTTTCCAGATTTCCTGTATTCGAATACATCATATGTGTAGTCGAATACACATTCCCAGAAAAATGTGTAGTCGAATACAAGAAGGTGTAGTCGAATACACCTTCGCGTTTTTGCCCAGATATAAAAACTAATTCGCAGGTTTAGGGTTAGTTTATGTTTTTGTATTCTAATACAGCTCCAGCTTTCTTTCTCTTCTCTCAACCAAACTCATCCGTCCTTCTTTCCCTTTGTTATCCATTCACCCAACCTAGCAAAATTAATTACTTTTTACTTCCTTCTTGCCATTACTCTTCAGATTTCTCACAAATCTCACATTTTCTTTAAAACCCATTTTTTTTTCTCAAAACCCATTTTCACAAAAAATCTTCTCTCACCATGGATGCTCGCAAACGTGGACCACGAACCAAGCATGTAGCAGTAGGTCCCTCACGAAAACGCACCAGGAATCCTAACATCACGGATCTATCCCGGCTTTTACCCACACCGGAAGAAATTGATCGTTTTCGCACATTCTACTCTGACAAGCGCCTCATTATCCCAAAGTATGGTACCTTAAACTCTTTTTCTGATTTTAAATTTCCTACATTGCTCAAAGCACAACATGTTGAAGAGTTTATAGGTTACAACGGTCCAGTTTATCCAGATTTGGTTAGGGTTTTTTATTGCAATCTCATGCAAGAGGGAAAACTGTTAGTTTCTCGAGTTAAGGGTAAAACCACCCGATTAAATACCAAAACCATTGAAGAAATTCTGAATATTCCTTTTAATGGTGAAAATTTTTGTCCAAACAAACTGTGTGAATGGGGTGATATTTCTAAATATGATGCATATGTTTCCCTTTGTCGGTATGATAGACGTACCATGGAACAAAAGAGAGCTCAGGTAGGTTCCAAATATGCCCAGCAAATGTATGGTGTGGGAAATCTTACTGTTGATTATCGGCTCCTGCACTATTTCCTTAGCTACATTCTAGTTCCGAAGGCTGGAAATTACTCCCAAATTTCGGAGTTTGAATTACAAATTATGAATTTCATGTATGAAGGTCGTCAATTAAATTGGGCATTTTTTGTGAAATCTATTATGTTTGGATCTCGCGAGGCAATTGGCTTATCCTATGCAAAGGAAGTTTCTCGGATTTTGGAACATTTTGGTGTGGACTTCTCTGATGAAGTTATGTTTACACCCACAAAAGGAAATATGTTAGATTTAGGAGTCTTGCCTAGCATGCGGATCATCTGGAATGAGGAGCTTGAAGCTTTTGTGCATAAAGGTGATTCTGGTCAACCATTTGATGCTGCCTAGGATGATAATGCTGGACCCTCAAATGTTGCTCAAGACAATGAAGATGGCGAGGAAACTGCGTCTGATGATGACTATATCTCAAATCAAATGATCATGACTTGCCTTGATTCTCTCCAAACCTTCTTTCAAACTCAATTCGACACTTTGACAACTTCTATTGACACTCGCTTTCAAAACATTGAAACTACTCTTGATCGCAATCATAACACTCTTTCTCAAGACATTAGTGATTTATTGGACAAAATTGATCACTTTCACATTCCGACAGCTTTTGATTAAGTTCGCTATTTGGCATGTATTTGCACTAAATTGACTATTTGCATTATGTACTACCTTGCTATGTACTAATTTGTCATTTGGATTATGGTTTGTTTTGTATTACTAATATTGCAACATCTTATGTATTAACTATTATGATGTTATGACTTCATTTTCCTTTGTGTTATCCTCTTTGTTAACTTGTATGTTGTTTGTCTTATTAGCATGATTATACTCGCAAAATTGTATGCCTCTTTTTCTACATTTTTCTTCTTTTTGATCATGTCAAAAGGGGGAGAATATTTGGTATTGTTGTTGCATTTCAATCTTGTAGGTACTCCAAAACAATTTTTTTCAAATCATCACATACAGCGGGGGAGTATGCATATATTACGGGGGAGCAATGCTTTCAACTATACAACAACAACATTTTGTCATAATCAAAAAGGGGGAGAATGTGAACTACATATTTTTGATAACGACAAGACCACCGATTATGGACAATGCAACAAGATCAAAAAGAATATCAAAATTTCTTCACAATAAGCTCCAAAGTCCAAATAATAAATGATAAAATGTAAAGGTATATGATACAAATCAATAGTTCAAATACTTGAGAACAATTTATATGTACATATGCATTTAACATATTTTCAAAAGTCAAAACAACATTAAACAAAACATTTAAAATCATATTTTTGACTAAGTACAAAAGTGTATTCGAATACACCATGTTGTATTCAAATACAACTTAAGTCAGAGGCAAAAATTTAAATGTTGTATTCGACTACACACATCTGTGGTCGAATACAAGTTAAGTCAGTGGCAAAATTTCTTTTTGTGTATTCGACTACACACATATGTAGTCGAATACAAGCTAAGTCAGTGGCTAATTTTACTAATCTGTATTCGACTACACCAATGTGTATTCGAATACAAGATGAAAAATTTGAATATTTTTGAACGTTACAAAGAGGCGTATTCGAATACACATATCCTGTATTCGAATACAACTAGAAACATTACGATTTTTCAGAACTGGGATGGCTCTAGAACATTGTAATTTTTCATCAAACCTCTTGGATCAATGGCCATGAATCTGAAGGGATGTTTATGGAGTATAAATACCCCATAACTTCAGATAAAAAAAAAAAAAAAAAAAACAATCCTTGAATGCATACATTGAACAATTTTGAACAAAATTCTGATTTTATACTAAGTACTTGCATTTCATTTTTATATCATTGTATAAAGTTCTCAAGTACTTGGATTGTTATTGAGTTGTTTATCAATATACCATATCTTAGACTCATTCAAACCTTAGTGTATCATTTGTAAAAGATAGCCTCATATAAGATAGTGGTGTGCTATCTTAGAAGAATTGTTAGAAGTTTGTAGCAAGAATCCCAGGGTGGGAGTTGCACATTTTCTAACAAGTATTGAATTAATCTCTTGTGGTGTGCAAGAGGACTGGACGTACCCTTGGTTATAAGGGGAACCAATATAAATCTTGAAGAGTCCATTTACTTACTGCAATTTATTATTAAGCCTTTTCTTCAACTTAGATAATTCAACTACCATATCACTAAAAACAAGAAAATTTATCAACACCTAATTCACCCCCCCCCCCCCTCTTAGGCGTACTTCTGTACTTACAGATCTTTTTGTTACATGTTCAAGCTCATTTGCTTCTTGGAGTCTGTTTGTAGTTGATCCTCTTTTGTAGGAAAAAAAAAAACAGCCAAGAGAAGAATTATGAGAGATTGCATCATGGGTAACCAATAACAAATCACTCATATGAGGAAAATAATGGTGAATATATAATAGAGGCTAAATTGAAAGCTCTTAAAAGGTACTTATAGACATTTACTCATATTCCTTGTCAATATTATGATTTGGTGGGGAGTGATAGTCAAGATTGTCTAATAAGAAATTTTTAAAATTAGTATAAGATCTCCCCTGATGGGTATCAATATGATCCTTACTCCACCAAGGGGAATATTGCTTACATACCACATTGGATGTGACTTTAAGGCCCAAACAAGGAAAATGAGCCATATAACAATGAGACAGTTACAAATGGAAGGAAGCCGGAATTATCTTTCTCACAATTAATGGAGTTGAATAAATAACTTGGACATGAGGGACAAACATCTATTGAAAAAGAAAAAACTTTTACTGAAGAAAATACTTTTGAGATGACCAACAAGATCATTTGGTTTCGATCAAGGAAAAAATAAAGAGAATCCAATCATTTTGGGAAAGATCGTATTAAATTTAAGGTGTCGTGAGGAGAAAGGTATTTGAAAGCTTTAAATTTCTTATTATTTTTACAATGTGAGTGTTACTAATGATTTTATTGACATAAAAATGTTGAACCATTTGAAAAAAAAAAATCATATTTTCAAAGATCCTATCATAGTGGTGGGTGATGTAACACCTAAATTTTATAATAATTTTTTAATCTGATAGGATTTTAAAAAATTAATTTACTATTGCATGTTTTTGGATTTGTGTTGATAAATAATTATAATTAATTTTCCTTACATGTGTATTTGCTATAGTGTGATAATTTTATACATATTTAATTTAATGAATAAAATAAATTGTAAATATTGTATTTATTTATTTTATTTAATTATTTTTTTTGAAAATTATTAGTATTTTAATATGAATATTTTGGAGAAAACGTTTTTAGTATGTAGGAGTAAAATAAATTATTTTTTTATTAAGGATTTTTTAAAAATATTAAGAAAATAGATTTTGGATCAGACTGCTATTTACACCTTATTTTTTACTTATCTATTCCATTTGGGTCCTTATTACACTACAATAAACTTTCTCATATGTACTTGCGATCTGTTTGCTACACCACCCCCCTTTTACTGTTTCAATATGGACTTTGGCCTACTATGTTTTAGGTCTTTGAAATATGATACTTTGGCACCTAGGTAATTGCTAGCTGCACCGCGTCTCCATAAATTAAAAATCTGCAACGCAAACTTCTTCCCCTCTAGACAACGTCGCCACTCAAATTCTCACCTTCATCAATCTCTTCTTCAATTCGATGAATTATTTAAAGGATCATAACCTTCATCAATATCCCCTTCATAAAATCAATTTCATACCTCCCTCGTGATCACAAAGTCGCGACTCATACTCCTCTGTCATCAACACCGTTGCGAAGCCTCTTTCAATGGCTTTTTCAAGTGTTGTTCTGAGTTGTAACTACCATATAATCAAACCCACGGCTCAATTTTTTATTTTCGTGAACAATTGCATCTGAAACAATGTCCAACGACCAAATCAAACATTTGAATTGTTGGCTTTTGACCTCGATTCCGACCAACATGGTGATTTTCGAAAACAATAGTTTTGTGATCTATGCATCAAAAGATTCATTCTACATCCATCGTTTTTAAATTTTGGCAACATGAAAATTTGTCTTCACCGCGTTACGTGTTGTTGTTACTATTGAGCACTATTTCGAGTTGTTTGTGCCAGTGACATCTTTTTCGCTTACCTTTTTATGTATTTTTACACACTTTCTTTACTCTTAATATTTTTTGTTATTTATGTTTTACATTAAAAAAGTTATTCTATTTTAAACCATAATTTCAATTATATATAAATATCAACTAATTTTAAATAAAGAATTTTAGTTTTTGTACTTACAATCTGGTTGGATTAGCTAAACTTATGCATACTATTTAGTTTCTTAATCTTCATAATTGCTATTGTTAAATTTGAAGATATATAATTTGTTTCGATTATTCTAACATGTTAGATATTTTTAGTATTATTAAAATCTTATAACTATTATTTATTTCAAATATTTAATGATTCAATTTATGTAGATGTGCATATAAAACTTATATTATAAAAGAAATGTTTGAGGCTATATTACAAACTGTAAATAATTTATTTTTGTTGGTCTATTATATTTGCTCAATTGTCTTTGTGGGCCACTAAAGACAAGGATATACGAAGGTGAGACACATATTCAGTAAGTTATTCGAGTTTGTTGCTGTCGTGAAGTTCTTTATCTTGTCTTATGTTGCATGAAATCTTCAATTGAGGTATGAGGTGAGAGTGAGTTTGAATTCATGAGTGTAAATTAAGTGAGTGAACGGGAAAATTATATTTTCCCCAATTCATTTAGGTGTCACTACGTACGGTTGAAGCCCTTTGAGTAATAATTGACTAATTAGCAAACTTGAATTTGGTGAGGTTAAAATATGAGTTAGAAACTTTTATAGGGTATTGTTTGATTTGATTTTGAAGTTCGTGTGGTAGTTGAATCATTGCAGAATTGTGTATTTGATGTATTATGTATGTTGTTTATATCAACCATTGATATTGTTATATGATATAAAATGTGATGAATTATAATTGTTTGCATTGCAATTAACGTGGTGTGTGTGAATGATCTAGTATTATTATATTTGAGTGAAAATCGTATATTTTTGGAGCTTGTGTATTATGATGATAAATTTTAAATGTAATTATATGACTATGGAAATATGCAACGACGATGTGTACTTGTTGACATATGACTACCACCTTAATGAATATCATGAAATGCATAGTTGTTTAATTGAATAATGACGAATTTAGCCTGTGTAGATGATGGTTATCTTAATAGAGTGAGCAGCCTAGGTCAACGAGGCGAGAAAATAGATGTTATTTCTTTGAAGTGAAGATTATCTTGTCATCATATAGGTAGGGCCTAACAAACCTAGGGATGTTTGGGAAGTACAATTGAATGAGTTTGATCGTGGCGGTATACTGTTGAGTCTTAAGGCAAGACTGTTAGACCTTGGAGGTATTCGGCTGGGGAATTCCTAGGTGACTTGTAGGTAGTCCTCCAAATGTCGGGAGCTATCATGCAACATACATTTACCTCGATTGTCGCGTATATGTGTCTCAGGTTGAGTTGATGAAATCTAGGAGGACAAGGCCTATTTGAATTGCCCGTCCATTTGTGTGGTGACATAGTATCATGCCTCCTAACCAAGTACTTCAAAGTTAGAATTGTACCAAAGAAAAAGAGGAGTCTAGATTATAAAAGCATGCATAAAATTACTTGATTTGTATGTTGACTTACTTAATGTTGTGAATCGTATCAATGTTTTAGCTCGATGATTCTTGGTGATAGTGATTTGATATGATATGACATTTAATATGTATTTTTCGTGTTCTTACCAATTATCTTATACTATTACATGTTTTTGAAATTCACCCCTCATTCAGTGGCGGAGCTTGACTAAATTGTTTGGGGTGGCCGACATAAAATTACAATATGTACAAAACAAATAATATTATATAGTAAAAAATTAAGTTATAAAAAGCATAATTAACTTGAAATTATCAATACTTGCAGCTAAATTTAAAGAGTTGAATTCTAAAACATGCATCCATTATTTATGTTTCTTTATTATAAATCAACAAAATTAGCAATTTAGAAAACAAATTTAAGAAACAAAATCAGCAAACAGGCAACCATCATTCTAAATATGTCTTATATCTTGTTCAATAAACATAGCAACAACAATTTAAATTAACCAATTTAGCAACAACAATTTAGTCATCATTCTAAACAAACAGCCAACAATTTAACAAATCATTCTAAAATCAACAAATTAACAATTTAACAATCTAGCCATCATTCTAAACAAGCAGCCAACAATTTAACAAATCATTCTAAAATCAGCAACTTAGCAGTTAAACAATTTAACCATCATTCTAAACAAGCCGCTAACAATTTAACAAATCATTCTAAAATAAGCAATTTAGCCATTATTCTAATAAGGCAGCCAACAATTTAGGAATTTAACAATTTATCAATCGTTCTAAATAGGCAACCGACAATTTAGCAAATCATTCTAAAGAGACAACCAACACTTTAGCAAATCAGCAAACACCTTGTATGCAACAACACTTTAGCAATTTAACAAACACCTTGTATGCAACAAAAATCAGCAAATCAGCACAAACATTGTTCAAACTCCTTTTCAAACACCTTGTTAAGCAAATCAGGAAAATCAACAAATCAACAAATTCCAAACGTTTGGAGTTTTGACTACGAACGGCCAAGGTGAGCTGAAGCGAGGCGAGACGAGTCCGAGGCGAGCTGAAGCAAGACGAGTCCGAGGCGAGCTGAAGCAAGGCGAGTCCGAGGCGAGCTGAAGCAAGACGAGTCCGAGGCGAGCTGAAGCAAGACGAGTCCGAGGCGAGCTGAAGCAAGACGAGTCCGAGGCAAGGCGAGGCGAGCTGAAGCGAGGCAAGGCATCAACAACACAAGATGGCAAGAGGGTGGAATCGTGAATCACGTTCAGAAAGCAAGAGGGAAAGAGATAGATGAAGACTGGATCTGGAAGAGAGGAAGAGAGATTTAGGTTTTTAAGGAAGAGAGACTAGATCTAGAAGAGAGGAAGAGAGACTGGGTCTGAATCTGAAAGAGAGGAAGAGGGACTGAACTTATAATTTTTTTTTTTGGGGTGGCCGCGGCCACCCCCTGTCCCAATCAAGCTCCGCCACTGCCCTCATTGACTGTGTTTGGCGCTTGCGATTGTGCAATTATTTCAAGTTAGCGATTTGTGATCCATGCTCTGATAAGTGATATTGGATAGGAGTAATTTGTTGCATTTTGTTGAGTTATGAACTAATTTATGTTTTGTAAACTTTATCAATCAATTGTGTTACATTTGATCTTTTATTGAGGGATAAAAAACTAATTGTTTCTACGTTTCGAACACATTTTTATGTCAAAAATATGTGTTTAATAAACCTCAGCTATCTTCGGTTTTAAATGATTTTTAATTGAGAATTTTTATAAGAAAGTCTTGTGTAAGTGTGAGTGTGACATCTCGGGCCTTATATTTTAAAAGAAAATTTTATACTCTATTTTGAGATCGCTGCGAATCTCTTTCAAAACTAGTGTATTTTACGTTTTATTTTAATTTGGGTTTAGAGTGTCACAGAGTGAAGATGAAATTAAAATGTCACCATCTTATTAAGATCAATACCAACATAAAAAAATAAAGAATAATACGAACCACAGGATTATAAAGTTAATAAGAGGCTATGTCTTAAAGGTCTACATTAACATCTTTTTACTTTTTATTTAATAATAGTTGAAATTCACTATTTTGATATGTTTAATTTTATTTTAGGAATTAATTGTTCCAACTGCAAACTATTTCAGGGATGTCGCTTTTACTTTCTCTTATTTGTTTATTAATTTTGTCTATTTGAATATTCTGCATTGAGGACTATGCTTTATGCTAGTGTGGGAGGACCAAATATAATTTGACGCCTGATCTCTTGTAGTGTTTGTGATGACATCTTTGTTGACTTGTTTTACTTGAATTATGTGTAAGAATGAAAAAATAATAGAGATTATGCCTTTAAGGGACCCTTAGAAAATCTTATTTAAAAATCTTGTTTGAAGTTTATCCTATAATTCCGCTGTTGTGTATGATTTTTGAGCAAGGCCTAGTGTTGACCATGTCATTAGGGCTAGATTCAAACTTTGATACTATGCTCTCTAGGATGGAGATGTTCCTTAGTTTTGACATAAGAATTTTATGTTGAACAAAATACATTCAAAATTAAATAAAGATTAAATTGAAGTCCAAATTTAAACTATAAATAGATACTCAAGGTTGAAGAAGAAAATCATCAAAAAACATAAAAAAAAAAAAAAAGTAGTCTTAGAGTTCAAAAAAAGAAACACTTGTTCAAATGATAAATATTTTCTGAGTGTTCTTTTCTTAGAGTGTGAGAGTTACTATTATTATCATATTTGTTTGAAGCAAACACTTAAAGTTCCAATCTTTTGTATCCAACCAAGTAGTGGTTTAGTTCCTTGTTCAATTTGGGGTTGTCAAGGTGTTAGGAGAAGACTTGGCTTGTATGGTCAAGGTGGTTAGTTCCTTAAAATTATCGGGTTGTCAGGCTGTTTGGGAAGACTGGCTTGGACGGTCGGGTGCTTTGTAATTCAAGATATTTGAATTAGTGGATTAAAGCCTTCTGATTGAGGAGGCTAAATATATACAAGTTAGTGGTAACCAGGATAAATCTACGTATCAAAATATTTATGCTTTCATTGTTTGGTATCTCTTAATTTGATTGCTTCTACTTCAAGTAAGTTACCAAAACATAACTAGTTTTTTATTTAGACGTGTCAAAACAAATAACTTGTTATATTATTTTAACAACTCCCTCCTATTTTACAGATAAATTAGCAACTTAATTATATTTTATTAATGATGTCCTCCAATTAAATTATATAAAAAAATCAAACAAAATACATTAAATTGAAGAAAAAAATACATCAAATTCAAGTAGATGTGCCAACACCGTTTGGACAATGTTTCCTAGTATGACTAAAGACCCCACACAATTCGCACTTTCTTGGTACTTTTTCTTGGAGTCCATTTTTGTTTTAATGCGTTTACCTTTTGGGCGACATTTCTTGACTCTCCATATTTGAGGATTGTAACACACCTTAACACCTTCATATTCTGGCCAATATCATTTATTTGGTATAGGTTTGAATGTTTTGTCGTAGAATTTTAGTATTGTTTTCACTTTGTGCACATCAGATATAAGCCTTAAACAATCATATTTTATGTTAGAACATGATGCTATCACATGTAAACAAGGTATGTATAGCTTGATATTTTCCATAGTCGCACCACTTGTTAGGAAGGTTGACAGTGAAAAGACCAATTGATTACCTTTCTCTTTTATTTACCGTCTCATGGAACATGAAAGTATGGTTGCTCCGATCAAAACTATCGATTTTATGACTACTGGATATAAGTATTTTGGATTTCATAAAATTTATGCATTTTTCTGTGTATACCTGACCATAAGCTAAAATTGATGTGTGTAGTTTTCCCATTGTTGGAAATAATGTTCTTGTCTTATAAAAAGGTTATTGGACCAAAGCAGTAATGAGAAGGTTGCACGTGCCTTTTATTAATACTCCATTGATTGGCTCCACAAGGTTGGTTGTCATGTGACTCCAACGGATACCTCCATCAAATGTTTTAATCCAATTTTCTTGCGGTATGTTATCTAACCATTTTATAGCATCCTAATTTACTATAAGTGTGATCGTTGTTTAGATTAGAGAATGAATTATTGCAACTTAATTAATATTGGTGTTGTTTGTATGAAGTTCACTTGGAGATGACCTTTGTTATCATGGTGGGGCATGTATATTTGAAAGATTGGATCGAGCTTTCTAAAATGATTAGTGGAGATTGGGCATGTATAAAGTCGCACTTCAGTTCGGGTTCTCTCAACAAATACCACAACCACTATATGATATGAAAATCTACCATGAGGTTGACATGAGGCGTGGTGTTAATGATAATTGGAACTGAGTTTGAAAAAAGTGATTAAATACTGGAATGAACGTAAGAATTACGTATTGCAAGGTCAATTCGTAGAAGGTGTTTAAGCCACAACACATAATATATGAATTGGTTTAGACAATACACCAAATTATTTATATCTGTCAACCAATATCCGCATGATGCACATTTGCAACTATCATCATATTCTCATTTGCACTCAACCCCCAATCAACCCCACAAGAACAAACCATGAACCGAACAACATAACTGCCTTTATCATCACCTCACCTACGTGTCCCTACAGAAGTTCCATATTATGGTTCATCACGACCACCACATCTACATAAATCTACAAAAATACCGATTCAATATTACGTTTTGTTAGTGCCAGAAATACCAACCCCCGATCATCCAATAGAACACAGGATTTTCTATAATTTATTTTAAACTAAGTGCACAACTCTTGAGTCGGTTCATGCTATTTTTTATTCCATGTATAACCTTGAGACTCAATTATATGGAGGTAGATAGTAGTGGTTCTATTCCACATACAAATTACGATGAGGATAATGATTAAAATGAGGATCAACAAGAAAAACCTCAACTGGTTCAAAGACCTAGACGAGTTCGACGACAACCTAGATGTGGAACTGGAGGACATTTAGATGGACATCATTAATTTAAATTTGGTGTTTTTTTTTTCTTCAATTTAATGTATTTTGTTTAATTTTATTAATATAATTTATATTTTATTATTATTATTATTATTATTTATTAGATCCGGATAAAAAAATAGGAGGGAGTTGTTAATAAAAATATAATTAAGTTGTTATTTTATATGCAAAATAGCAGGGAGTTGTTAAAATAATATAGCATGTTATTTGTTTTGGCACATCTACTCAACCATATTAACTTTGATGTATTTTTTTCTATTAAATATATTTTTTTTGATTTTATTAATATAATTTTGTTTTTTTAAAATATTTTTATTATTTTTTTATTATTAAATTAACAATTATTTATTTGTTAAAATTAAAAATTAAAAAATTAAAAGGTTGTAAATGGTCACATCCCACATATGCGACTGCTTACTGGAGGAAAAAAACATATCCTACAAATGATCGCAGAGCAAAAATGCAATCTTTTGAAGGTAAACAAAAGTAGCACTACATATAAATTTCAAATGATATAATAAAAAGTTTTAAATAAAAAGATGATATAAATGCAAAAAAAACCTAAGACTTAATTGCATTTTTTGTCCCCCTATTTTAACTAAATCACGAAAGTAGTTCCTTCATTTTATTTCTCCTCAATTTTGGTCCCCAAACAGAATTTTGGTTCAAAATTCGATGAAGTGTCATTCTTTTAAGTCACGCCACACAGTTTATGATCATAGATTTCAAGTACAAGCCATCACGAGATCTTGTGACATGATATGGCTTAAATAAGTGCTAAAAAATTGACATTTCATCAAGTTTTGGACTAAAATTTTGTTTAGGAGACTAAAACTGAGTAGAATTAAAATGAAGGGACTACTTTCGTGATTCAACTAAAATAAGATGACCAAAACTGCAATTAAATAAAAACCTGAATTAAATGCTACAAAAAGGTTCATAGACCACAAAAACTACTGGACATGAAAATAGAACAAAAACAATTACGGTAACTATGAGCCTTACAAGATGAACTGGTCATAGTTCACCAAAACTTTTGATAGAAAAATTCAAAAGTCAAATATTGTTTAAGATATGCGAAGTCAAATATTGTTTAAGATATGCAAATTTTACCAAATCAATATTTTTATTGAAGTTATTTTGAAATAAAAAAGAAAAAGAAAATAAATACACACGTGTTGATTCTCACAATACTATTTAGTGTAGTTTTATTTTTGTTTTTTTATCTCTCACTTTCTCTTTTTTTTTCTTTCCTTTATTAGTAGTAAAGTCTATGTGCTTATTCTCTTTTTTATGTAATCTACTTTTATTTTTTATAAATAAATAAAAAAACAAAAAATCAAATTTGTTGTTGAGTTTATACACTTTGGCTTGAACTTTCTCTCTCTCAATTTTTATGTTTAGTAATCTTTTGCCACTTTCTTTTTTAGTATCTTTTTGAAAAACAAAAGGAAAAAAAAAAACTAAAACGAAATTGAACATGGTATTAAACATTGACACAAAAGGAAACTGAACATGTTGATTCTCACAAAAGGAAAAAAAAGGAAACTGAACAAAAGGAAAAAAAAATAAAAAACTAAAACGAAACTGAACATGTTGATTCTCACAAAACATTGACACTTAGTATAATTATCACAATCACAATGTCATCTCAAGTTCAAACACTCAACCATACACTTGAAACAAACACGACTCGTGTGTCAAGCACCCTAATGCAATGCGTATATGCCGAAATGCATGGACTCGGAATTCCAAACCAAAACCCTCCTCGAAGGGCCGTAAATCATAATTGTACCGCCTATCGCAGGCCAAAGTACCAATTACCGAGGTACCACCTATCACGGGTTTGCACGATTTACTAAAAAGCATAAACCATAAACGTACTGCCTATCACGGGCCCGTACTGTTTACCAAGGTGCCACCTATCACGGGTCTGCACGGTTTACTAAAAAGAACGTAAATTGTAAATGTACCGCCTATCACAGGCCGAAGTACTCTTTACCAAGGTGCCACCTATCACGGGTCTGCACAATTTACAAAAAACCGTAAATCATAAATGTACCGCCTAGGCCAAAGTACTATTTACCAAGGTGCCACCTATCACGGGTCTGCACAATTTACAAAAACGTAAATCATAAATGTACCGCCTATCACAGGCCAAAGTACTATTTATCAAGGTGCCACCTATCACGGGTCTGCACGATTTACAAAAAGCATGAAAATACATGAGCATATCCTGACTCCATCCACAACAATCGTTAAGTAAATGCAGATATTAAAAGATTCCCCATTTTTAATACTCATTTAACTTAAACGATTTCCACGCCAAACATTAAGCAAACAGACCTATTAAGAGATTCCCCATTCTCAATATTCTTTTAACTCAAACGATTTTCAAAACAACATTAAGTAACCAAAACATCAAGAGATTCCCCATTCTTAACGCCCGATTAACTTAAACGATTTTCAAAACAAACATTAAGTAACCAAGAAATTAAGAGATTCCCCATTCTTAATTCTCATTTGACTTAAACGATTTTCCAAAACGTTAGTAAACAGAGATATTAAGAGATTCTCCGTTCTTAATACTCTTTTAACTCAACGATTTTCACAAACGCACATTAAGTAAACAAGACATTAAGAGATTCCCCATTCTTAATACTCATTTAACTTAATGGTTTTCAAATTCCACGCAAAACAACTCAAACATATTATCAATCCACATCAAAACACATCAATTCATTTTTCCACAAAATCCAACCATACCCATATCAAATTTCATCAGTATCAATTAAGAACACGTCAAAAACAACGAACACAAATCAACACAATCCACCACTCAAACACACAAGTTTCATTTACTCAAAATCATACATAAATGAGTTTAAATTCATTTTCCACGATAAATTCATCAAGATAACCAAAACGTAACTCTAAGATTTTACCCATAAAGCCTTAGATACATTTTCCCCAAATCAATACTCCAACCCTAACAAAATTCTTTTCCACACAACCACAGATAAGGCCCTAAATGCAAACTAAAAGTTTGGAAGGAGCCCTTACCTTCACGTTAGCTGTAACGTGCGATTACAGTGCCGCGGGTAAATCCGGTAAAATCTTCTGCTCGCAACGCAGCTTCCAAAGTTAGTTCCCTAGCACCGTAGCATGGTAGTGAGCAACTTTCCCTTCTATCTCTTCGCGAAATGAAGCTTAGATCTAGATGAAACGGGGAGATTTGTGTTTGACGGTTTTTGAAATCCCTAACCCGTTTTCGAATCCGAGGAGGAGGAAGGAGTTGGGAACTTGATCTTTCTCACCCACTAGCCTTGGGTTTCGATTTTCGAACTCAAAGGAAGCAAGAAAAATGAAGGGAAAGGAGGAAGTAGGAGACGGGATCGCGAGGCAGGGAGGAGGAAGGAGAACTTCTTTTTTTTTCTTTCTTTTCTTTTTCCTTTCTCCCTTTTTCCTTCCTCTCTATTTCTTTTCTTTCTCTCCTCTTTCTCTTCTTTCCTTTTCTTATACATATATACATATATAATAATATATAATATATATATATATATATAATAATTTAAACCAAAACCCTCCTCGAAGGGCCGTAAATCATAATTGTACTGCCTATCGCAGGCCAAAGTACCAATTACCGAGGTACCACCTATCACGGGTTTGCACGATTTACTAAAAAGCATAAACCATAAACGTACTGCCTATCACGGGCCCGTACTGTTTACCAAGGTGCCACCTATCACGGGTCTGCACGGTTTACTAAAAAGAACGTAAATTGTAAATGTACCGCCTATCACAGGCCGAAGTACTCTTTACCAAGGTGCCACCTATCACGGGTCTGCACAATTTACAAAAAACCGTAAATCATAAATGTACCGCCTAGGCTAAAGTACTATTTACCAAGGTGCCACCTATCACGGGTCTGCACAATTTACAAAAACGTAAATCATAAATGTACCGCCTATCACAGGCCAAAGTACTATTTATCAAGGTGCCACCTATCACGGGTCTGCACGATTTACAAAAAGCATGAAAATACATGAGCATATCCTGACTCCATCCACAACAATCGTTAAGTAAATGCAGATATTAAAAGATTCCCCATTTTTAATACTCATTTAACTTAAACGATTTCCACGCCAAACATTAAGCAAACAGACCTATTAAGAGATTCCCCATTCTCAATATTCTTTTAACTCAAACGATTTTCAAAACAACATTAAGTAACCAAAACATCAAGAGATTCCCCATTCTTAACGCCCGATTAACTTAAACGATTTTCAAAACAAACATTAAGTAACCAAGAAATTAAGAGATTCCCCATTCTTAATTCTCATTTGACTTAAACGATTTTCCAAAACGTTAGTAAACAGAGATATTAAGAGATTCCCCGTTCTTAATACTCTTTTAACTCAACGATTTTCACAAACGCACATTAAGTAAACAAGACATTAAGAGATTCCCCATTCTTAATACTCATTTAACTTAATGGTTTTCAAATTCCACGCAAAACAACTCAAACATATTATCAATCCACATCAAAACACATCAATTCATTTTTCCACAAAATCCAACCATACCCATATCAAATTTCATCAGTATCAATTAAGAACACGTCAAAAACAACGAACACAAATCAACACAATCCACCACTCAAACACACAAGTTTCATTTACTCAAAATCATACATAAATGAGTTTAAATTCATTTTCCACGATAAATTCATCAAGATAACCAAAACGTAACTCTAAGATTTTACCCATAAAGCCTTAGATACATTTTCCCCAAATCAATACTCCAACCCTAACAAAATTCTTTTCCACACAACCACAGATAAGGCCCTAAATGCAAACTAAAAGTTTGGAAGGAGCCCTTACCTTCACGTTAGCTGTAACGTGCGATTACAGTGCCGCGGGTAAATCCGGTAAAATCTTCTGCTCGCAACGCAGCTTCCAAAGTTAGTTCCCTAGCACCGTAGCATGGTAGTGAGCAACTTTCCCTTCTATCTCTTCGCGAAATGAAGCTTAGATCTAGATGAAACGGGGAGATTTGTGTTTGACGGTTTTTGAAATCCCTAACCCGTTTTCGAATCCGAGGAGGAGGAAGGAGTTGGGAACTTGATCTTTCTCACCCACTAGCCTTGGGTTTCGATTTTCGAACTCAAAGGAAGCAAGAAAAATGAAGGGAAAGGAGGAAGTAGGAGACGGGATCGCGAGGCAGGGAGGAGGAAGGAGAACTTCTTTTTTTTTCTTTCTTTTCTTTTTCCTTTCTCCCTTTTTCCTTCCTCTCTATTTCTTTTCTTTCTCTCCTCTTTCTCTTCTTTCCTTTTCTTATACATATATACATATATAATAATATATAATATATATATATATAATAATTTAAACCTAAACCAATAAATATCTAACAACTCTCACATCCATCACTTCACTCACATCTCCAACTATTTTGATAAAAATATCTACTCTCGTCGCAACTCAATTGTCAAATACAATTTTCAGCAACTTGAGATATTTTGAACAAAATCGCCCAGAATTATATTCTTCGAAACCTAAATAAATTATTCTTCGACGAATAATTTTAATCCAATTTTCAAAATTATATTTTCGGCCCTTAACTCACTAAATACCGAAAACTAGGTTAAAAGCCTAAGCAATTTAACACAAAATACCCTCAAATCAGATAATTTAGGATTTAAAATTACGGGTCTTACAGTGAGAATTCATTGTGATTGAATCAAGTGTTCTTAGTTCTTTTTGAAAGAACAATCTTTGTAAAAGAAATTGTTGTTGAAATCTAGTATTGTGAAACTGGTGGTCATCTTTTAGAGTGTGTGTAATCATCTAAAAGAGATCTCAATCTGATCTTGCTAGAGCTTGGCAAGTAGTTCTTAAGGATAGATTGGTTGTTGTTGAAATCCAGTATTGTGAAACTGGTGGTCATCTTTTAGAATGTGTGTGATCATCTAAAAGAGATCTCAATCTGATCTTGCTAGAGCTTGGCGAGTAGTTCTTAAGGATAGATTGGTTGTTGTTGTAGTTTGATGTTGAGTTAGATGTATAGGCATTGAAGTGCTGGAAAGTCTGTAAACATACTCAAATCATTTCTAGTGAAGACTGAAATCATTAAGTGATTTCTTGTAGTTTGATGTTGAGTTAGATGTATAGACATTGAAGTGCTGGAAAGTCTGTAAACATTTCTAGTGAAGACTGAAATCATTAAGTGATTTCAGGACTGGATGTAGACTATCGAATCGATAGTCGAACCAGTATAAAAATCCCTGGTGCACACTTCTCTATCTCTATACTCTTTATCTTGATAATACATGTGTTTTTGAATCTCTGTTTTGAATAATCTTTTGAATCTATCACTTTTAAATTGAAATTAATATTAAACAAGTTGGTTTTAACATTAAGTTTATCACTTAGGAAGAAATGGGATAATTTAATTAATAATCTTGTGTATAACTTCCTAAGAATAGAGGCCATTACACCAACACTAACCCTCAATGAATAATACCCTATATAGAAAAATAAAATGAAGAAATTTTAACTAAGATACAACCTCAGTTCTATGTATAGTTGAGAAAGAAAAAAAAAGAAAAACACATATGAAATATATAAACAGCTAAAGCTGGTTATAATGGGTTTTTTCTTTAAATAAATATTTTTTTTTTAAAAAATTACTCAAATATTGCCTTTTCAAATTTATATATCTAAATACTCCTTTTTTCACTGAGTTACAAGTCGTCATTTGGAATGATGACTTCATTAAAGAAGTTCACTCTTCAAATTGTGACTTTCTAAAGGTCTTTTTTAAAAAAAATCAATTTTTTTTTAATTTTTATTTAAATAACAAAAATAATATATATATATATATAATTAATATAATTTATAAAAATACATAAATATAAATTTTAAATTATATAGATTTACTAGAGTTGACCGTAACATTTAAACAATTTTAAAATTTATATTTATGTAATTTTATGAATTATATATATATATATATATTATTTTTGTTATTTTAATAAAAATTGAATTGTTTTTTTTAAAACTCTTTAGGAAGTCGCCATTTCAAATGGCGACTTGTAACGTAAAAAAAAAAGTATTTAAGTATATAATTTAAAAAAGAAAATATTTAGATAAATTTTAAAAAAAAATGGGTATCGAAAAAAATAACCCGATTATAATACTACTAAGTTAAAAAATGCCAAGTGATAAAATGCTTTTGACAGCTAAGACTTTTTATTTAAAAGAATAAAATTATATTTTTTTTTTGTATTTTAAGTTCCAATTCAACTAATAAAATATTATTAGTTTATACGTTTTTTTTCAAATTTGAATTTTGAATTTCACAATTATATTAATTAATTATAATAGAATTTACCGTGTTTAATAAAAATATCAATATGAGATAATATAAATAATAAAAAAATAATAATAAAGTGCAATTATATTTTTATTTAACTAAGTATTTTTAAATTAGGTAGGATTATAACAAGTAGTAACGTTATCCTTCAAGAAATTTAGTACTACTATACTTCTAATGCTATATTTGAACCTATAATTTTTAATTAAATTAAAAGAGACACTTACCATCTTAATTAAATGTTCTTGGACTAAATTAAAAAATATTAGAATAATGAAAAGGTAAGGGAATATATTTAAAGTGAAAAAGAGATCTAAACGAATTCATGTGATTACTTGTGGAGTAAGTTTTGCCCTAAAAAATGATAAAACTCTTTTAACATATAGGGATAAATTAACAGATTTGGGAAAAACTTAAAGCAAAAGTAAAAACCCTAAAGGGGAAAAGAAAAAAAAATTCTAAGGTATCATAAAAGCAACTCCAGCCACATAAGCTAGTAAAGAGACTGTGAGGAGGCTGCAGTCTCCAAAAATCCTATCTTTGGCAATTTCCGGTATCAAGAATTCTTTTATTATTCTTTTACTAAAAAGGGAATCAAGAATAATAGCGACATGAAGATGTTAGTTTTTTATTATGTATATAAAAAGTTATTTGAAAATAATTCATAGCTTTTGATTTTGGTTGATTGAAAAATTCTATGTTATTTAATTTCTTATCTGTTGCAAATCAAACAAATATAATAAAAACATATCATATTTATATTTTATTTTGTATGGCTCAATATATTTTACTCTAATTGTCAAATTAATTCTTAAATTAATTAGAAACTTCTTTGATATCTAAAAAAGAGTTAGATAGGGATGCCTATAAAACAAAATATCTTAAAATTTAAATTTATTTGAAAATACCAGTATTTAAATTAATAATTTTAAAAAATAACTTAAAATCATATAAATGAATATTAAAGTCGATATTATTTCTCCAATATAAATATAAATAAATTAAAAAATTAATAGAATATAACTTCAGGGTAAAAAAGTTAGTATTAATTAATAACTAAGAGTATACATTAATTGTATTTCACCTTTTCTAGATAGGTTCTTTTTAGGATCGTTTTCTAGGTAGCTAGAGTGTTAGTAAATCCCAATAAATTTTGCATTGAAAATGATATCTCCCTTGAAATGTCAGTCATTTAAAAGATTTGAATGAAATAAAATAATAAAAGTAGTTGAGATTAATAAAAACATATAAATTTACAAAACTCAACTATTTTTTTATAAGATTAAAGTTATTTGCATTTATTAATAAAATTATTTTAATTCATAAAATTTAGTTTTTTATTTTAAAATTGAACAGTTT